>BPLR01021065.1:0-70158 GCA_021605095.1 Caerostris extrusa
GGATGGCTAGTTTGGGGAGGAATTATTCTTGGTTTCAGAACTGACCTGCATGTTCAGAGTGTAACGATGACAGGCCACATCTATCGGGATGTCATTCAGGAACAACATGTACGTTTGTTTCGGGGTGACATGGGTGCTGAATTTTGTTTATGGATGACAACGCCCATCCTCAACGTGCAAATATTGTAGACGAATGCCTTCAATTGGAGGATATCACCCGTATGAATTGACCAGCATACTCACCGGACTTGAATCCAATAGAGCACGTGTGGGATATGCTTGGCCGACGAATTGCAGCCCGTCAACCCCCTCCCACCTGTCAACCGGAACTTCGGAGGGCATTGCTTGATGAGTGGTGTAATATTCCCCAAGATCAGATTGATAATTTGATACTCAGCATGCCTAGGCGTTGTAAGGCCTGTATTGCATCGTCCGGGAGACATACTCCATATTAACCATCATACTAACCATGGACTCTGTTATTTGTAAATAGGTTCTTTTTGAAATTTGCTCCAGGAGTAAAAATCGCAATTTTTATTAATTATGTCAAACATATAGCATCTTTTTTGCTCTTTACCTTTTGTTTAATAAATAGACTTTACAAATAAGTGAAATTTGTTTTGCTTCTGTCTCTTTCTTTGCTTGAACTTCATTATCCTTAATTTATGGACATGAGTGTAAATTGGTTGATTTTGTTTCTCAGAGATATTGATAGTATTGATAATGGATAGTATTGACAACTCACAAGTGACTCTGTCTAACGAATGCATTATTGTGTTTGAGAATTTATGCATGTAAGACGTTTTAACAATTTTAAGAATGCAAAGAAGCTGGAAAAGAAATTATATGCCTATCTATTTAGATATTAATGTAAAGAAAATGTTGATATTTAAGATACTTGGAAAAGGAAATATTATTTCAAATGTAAAAGGCATGACATCACTAGATACTGCTAAATGAATTGTAAGCTTGTTGTTTTACCACTGAAACATTGATAGGACAATTCTAGGAAAAAATACTATTTAAGCAAAATGATGGCTGTCACGAATAACTCGCACCAATGGAATTGGACCGTATTTATTTTTCGTAATTTGATGCCATAACTGTGATGTTATTTGAAATACATTTTCATGTAGAAATTGTTAAAAAGGTTTTTTTTTAGATTTTAACTTATATTTGGATAAATTTATTATATAAGAGAAAGATTTGCTTAGCTTGTGTTTCTAGTAATGCGAATTCAAGAATTTTATTAATACGGATTCAAGAATTTTAGTAATACGAATTCAAGAATTTTAGTCATACGAATTCAAGAATTTTAGTCATACGAATTCAAGAATTTTAGTCATATGAATTCAAGAATTTTAGTCATACGAATTCAAGAATTTTAGTAATACGGATTAAAGAATTTTAGTCATACGAATTCAAGAATTTTAGTAATACGAATTCAAGAATTTTAGTAATACGAATTCAAGAATTTTAGTAATACGGATTAAAGAATTTTAGTCATACGAATTCAAGAATTTTAGTCATACGAATTCAAGAATTTTAGTCATACGAATTCAAGAATTTTAGTAATACGGATTAAAGAATTTTAGTCATACGAATTCAAGAATTTTAGTCATACGAATTCAAGAATTTTAGTAATATGAATTCAAGAATTTTAGTCATACGGATTCTAGAATTTTAGTAATGTGAATTCAAGAATTTTAGTCATACGAATTCAAGAATTTTAGTGATACAGATTAAAGAATTTTAGTCATACGAATTCAAGAATTTTAGTAATATGAATTAAAGAATTTTAGTAATATGAATTAAAGAATTTTAGTAATATGAATTCAAGAATTTTAGTGATACGGATTCTAGAATTTTAGTAATATGAATTCAAGAATTTCAGTAATACGAATTCATTTTCGAATAACACGGATTGTTGAATTTTAAATCCAATTATATTTCACTTTTAAATAAATAAAAATTAAAAATTTATTTTCTGATAATAATATCAATTTAGTTTTTATGTAAATCAGATCAATTAAAATTATAATGATAAAATGTTCATTTTTTTACAAAATTGAAACTTGAAAGTTTAAACAACTATTTTAACTTAAACAAATAATAAACATCTTGATAAGCTTGTGAGTGAGCTTGTCAATTTAAATATTGTCAATTTCATTGCCAGCGTATATAAATGAATAGATATCTGTCATGGGAAATTTAGTTATATGTCGTCTTTAACAGTGCACGAATTAAGTCTAGTGTTGTCGGCGTTGGAGATGCAAATTCAATTACGCTTCAAATCTCAATTATTTTCCAAGACTGATTTCTACGGACGGTTGCCACAGTTTTCTAGAGCACTATTTCTGTGTAATTTTATTATACTCACTGGAATGACTGCAGAAGAGAGGCGCGGTGATGTTCGGATTAAAGAATCTTTCAGAATATATAGAATGAAATATATTCTGTTTATTTAAAAAAATCATATCATGTGTTAATTTAATTTAATTGCCAAAATTATATCCTTTATTATATTAAGTATTTTCTGTTCTAATATTGACATTTCAAAGTTATTTCTCTTTAAAATAATAGAAAGAAAATAAAACATTTTTAGTTTTGGCAAATTTTGTTAAGAAAAATATATATGCGAAGAATTAAAAGATTTCTATTAATTCACTTTAAGTAATACATAGGCTAAATAATCAGTTATTCTTAATAAAAACACACAATAATGTTTTCATCTTTAATGCGTTATAATTAGAATTTAATAATATAACAGTTTTAATTCGTAAAATAAATAGAAAAACTAAAATTGTAAATTTTCTGTCTTATTGTTTTACAATAACTTACTATTGGTGCCAGTTAGTTTTTTAATGTTGGCATGAAAATATGATGCTAATAAAAAAAATTGTTTTATTAAAATAATTTAAAAAATTTGTTTCGTAGTGTTTGGCTACGAACGTTTGAAAGTAAATAATAAATTCAGAAAAAGTTATGCTGGAAAACACATGCATACATATAACCCTTTTTATGTGTACACAGTGAAATGTTGTTAATAACATGAATGTTAGACAAAATAGTTTTGAAAAAATTATTCATAACTAAGTATTTATAACTATTTTAACTAACGTCTTTAAAAATAAGTACTTCATAAAATTGTTTACTGTTTGAAACATACTTTAAAGTTCAAATTGAAATTCCCCCCAAAATTGTGATAAAATATAAATTCGTAGTCTTAAAATTTCTTTCACAAATTATAAAGCGGCACGAAAAATTATATATAATGTTTGGAATTAATTACCAGCAGAAAATATAAAAAAATATTGGAATTACAACATGATGTTTTAGAACATTCATCAAATTAAAAATAGCTTTATCAATAAGAGAAAAGTAAAATAATTTGCACTTCAGAAAAATTTATTTTAATAATTATATGAAAACTTAATTTTACAGTGTAAAACTTCTTTTAATGCTTGGAGTATTTTGAAAGTTATTAATGGCATAACAATAATTATTACAACAACTGAAAGCACTGACAATATTTTGTAAATCGGTGGAACTGCTATCAGTTAACGTCAGGTGACAAGTTAGGACATCGTTATTTCTACAAACTATTAAATCATCTAACTATAAAAAATTATAAATCTTGTCTCCCAAAAATCTCATAAATTTATCTTATAATTCCAATGTACAAGCCCTATTTCTATAACTCTTACTTGATATAATGTGGCATCATTTTGTTTTATAAAATTTATGCTTGATCAAAACTTAATTTTAGTTAATAAATTTTCTGCTACGAAGGAATTTATTATAAAAATTTAGAGACAGAAACTATGTTTTCCTAATTACATAGTAATGATGAAACAACATATTTCAAAACGTATAAAACAACGTATTTCTTTCATAAAAACTAGTTTTTTACCATATTTGGTATTTAATATTAAGTAATTTACAATAAAAATGTAGTAAGCTTTTTATTAATAAAATGTTATTACACACTTTGACATTAATAATCTTATTTTGAAAATATTTATTTAAAGACATAAAAACTGGATTCGCATCTCAGAGGTGCATTTTGATAAATTTTCTTTACTCAAATCTTTGTGCAAACAATTAACTTCGCAAAAAAAATTTGTTGCTATGAAGAATATTAAATTTGTCGTACCATTCTACGTTTTTTTTTTTCATCTCATAACATCAGATGAGATATTGATGACCTAGAAGTCTTCTAATATGAGCGATAACGAAACAAATACATCCCTGAGACTTTGGGGCAAATATTTAACAAGCTAAAAATATGCTTTTCAAAATTTCTCTGAAGAGACATTTATTGAGCGTTATAACCCATAAAATGCATTATGAGTGACGACAGACTTAATAAATTTAAATTTAAATACCTTTCGACAAATAAATATAAAGGAGATATCCAACGCTTGTCAATGTTTTACAAAGCATGCCATATTTTAAAGGCAATCTAATGCAAAATTTATTATCTTTCTTCAAGAATATGTAGTAAGAAAATAATATACCTTAAGTAGCTATTGATTTTGTATTGACCTATAGTATTTATTAAAACATAATTTAATGTCATGTATTAAAGGTAATTTATCATTTTTGGATGAAATTTAAATTTTTAAAATAATTTAGGCATTAAAAAGGGGATTAATGTTAGAATTTTATAAATTGAATATTGGGAAAAAAAATGTAAAAAAGATTAATTAATAATATTTAATATAACCAATACAAATATGTAGTTCAAGCAAATAATATCTCATATGCAATTCTGTCATTTTGTATTAAACTTTAGTGAAATAAACACTAGAAATAATGAAATTTATTTTATTCATTTCAAGTGGAGACCAACAAACATTTTATTATAATTACAAAATATTTAAAACATTCATTTTTTATACGTGGCAAATTGTCCATAAAATGCTTCTAAAAATGTTTGTAAACGTTAAAAATTTGAAAAAACACTGTAGCCTGGGTTTAAATTCGAATATTAAGTTCGATATTCTCACATCATCTTCAGAATAAAAACAAATAATTTAAAAAACTGTTGATTCTTTTTCTGCAATGTTCACAATTTCTGAAAAACTCACCCAGTCACCAGATTTAAACCCCATCAGAAACCATTTGGGGATAATTAGAGTACGAAGATATGACAATCTGAACAGAAATCTGTAATGATAGAGTAACGCAAAAACATTGATGCAGAAATTAGAAAAAAATACTAGTGACTCAATGCCCAGACATTTAAAAGTTGTTGTGGATGTTGCAGAATATCCAACTAATTGACTATAGTATTTACTAATATATAAATATTTTTAGAACGAAGACTTTTGTGTGATAACATTTTTATTACTAAATTTAAAAATATTACTATGTTTTTAAAATATGTCACGTAGCTTAATTTTGAAAAAGTTATAGAAACTATAGAAAAAATTCTCATTTTGAAATGTTAATTTTTATTAATGGATACAGCAGTATTTCATTGAAATTCGTAAGGGTAGGAACATTTTCAGAGCTACTCTATGTTTAATGTTGAATAACTTTTTAAATTTACCAAAGCACTTTACAAAATGAAGCTAATATTATTCCAATAATAATTAGAAGATTGAAAAATGTCATTATTTCTAATATTTATTCAGAGAAAATTGTTCCTGAACAATTCAAGATTTAATGTTCGAATATTTATGAGATCGATATTTTCATTTCCAAATTAATCTGAACAAAAAAAAAAGAAAGAAGAACCTTTATCAAAAAAATAAAAACGGAAATCAGCTTCCATTATAAATGAACTTTTTTATCGAGAATTTAACTTCAATCAGAAAAATAAATTTGGAGAGATTACTATCATAACAAATAACGAGATTTAAAAACACCAAGGGTATTTAATCATTTGCCGAAGAATTCAATTTCTTTATCATTCATTTTTTTTTTAATTCATTATTTTCACCTCAATTAGGGTAAAAATTGTTTTTATAAAAAAAAAAAAAAATATTTTAGAATTATCCAACAATGTTTTCATAGCAAATATTTTTTTATATTATATATCTAGGTAAATAAAATAACATAAGTATGCCCTTAATATTTTTCTTTTTTATTTACCTCTAATCTTTTACCTTTAGATTTTTGCAACAAATGTTTGCAAATCTAAATCTTTTGACGGAAATGGCATGTGGACAGAAGAAGCTTATGCTATTGACCTGGACAAAAAGAATCAATGCTGGCTTCAAGAATAATTTTTTTTGTTTACTTTTTCTTATCGTACAAAACATAAGAAGGTAATGATATCTTCAATTTCTATTTTTCTGTTCGAAATTGCATTGCCGATTTTGTTGCGAAATCTAAGACAATATTCATAGATCTTCAATAGTTTCCTTTTCATATGCTACTTTAAATATCAAAATTGTTTTCCAATATTTATATTAAGGTCGAAAGTTATGGTCTCCAAATAATACAGTCAAAATCAGAAACAAGCAATTTTACGAATTGAAGACCGAGCACGCAAAATATACAGTAAATTTTCAATAGGTTTCGTTGTGAAACTAAAGTCAAAGGAACACTTTATTCATTGGATAATCAGAGAATCATGTTTGCCAATGAAATATCTTTGATATAATTTTTTTATGAATTATGATAATTCAGTTCTGACAAATATATTAAAAAAATTTGGGCTATTGATGGATGGACTTTTAACAAATAGCATATCGCCTTTGATTCTTTTCTAAACAAATTCACCAAATTCAGATTTTCAATAAGCCATGAATTTATCCATGTTTAAGTTCCTTAATTTTTAAGCTTGCATTTTATGTGTCTCCAGTTAAACAATGATAAGTAAATCCGTGTATTGCATCTATTCTTTTTAGTAGTTCTGTTTAGTACAGGACAGCCCATAGATTAATTACCCTATGATAAATTATTTAACTTTTCTTACATCTAATTTTTTTCTACAGTAAACGCTCTTTAATTTGCCACGTTGATTTGCCACGTTGCCACGTCTTTATTGCCGTTCGGAATGATCGATTTTGCCGGTCTATTGAACATCAATACAGTTCTGAAGGGTGTACCAAAGATAAATCACTCTTAGATAGAAATTTAAACTATTAAAACATGAACATAATTAATGTGTTTACGCACATTATGAACTTGTGTATATAATATAAATATAGGATGTAATGTCTTGGGGACAAATTAAAATTAAAACAGGACTCTCCTTTTCTAGTCCTTTTTAAATATACACTATTATTTACGGCTATATTTACTATAATTAATTATTTAGATTCCATTCTCTTGTTGCATCACTCAGATTTTCGCTTTGGTCGACTGGCAAACTTGCTATCAGGGTCCTGCCTCCTTCTCCTGAGGTCAAAGTTCAATACTCCAATACACGGGAAAAATTCTCCTTCGACACACATGACTCAGTGACGACATCTACTAAATGGATTAGCAGACAAACAAATGCTACGTAAATATCTAACAAAATATTTCGCCCTTCTAGCAACCACAAAATTCGTGCGTACATTGAGCTTTAATTTAGTGTAATATACTCCTATTGATAAAATACTTACTTGTATTGAAATATACTCGTATTGATCACAAAAGAAAAATTAATACAGTATTAATAGCAGAAGAAATTAATACAGCATGAGAATTAATAGAAGTTGTGGCATCTCTTCTACAGTAAGAAAAAAAAACCTGCACGAACGTTACCGTTTAAAAGCTATTTGATAGCGCCTTGCTTCAGTCCTTTGAATATCTTTTTCAAATAATTGTTATGAATTATATTAAAATTTAAGAATTCTGCATATTTATGAGTTCTGCGCTGTACTGCAATGAAAACAAATGCTATGATGAACATTGAGGAAAAATGAGAACAGCCATGCGCAACAAAGGCCGGGATCAACATAAAATCCAAAAACGAACGGCTTGATAGGTTTCGGATTATAGAAAGTGAGGAGCCATCAAATGCCGGATTAAAGAGCGCTTACTGCAATTGAATGAGATATTTTGAAATACAAGGAAAGTAAACAGAGACAAGTTTAATTTTAACTTATAGAATTTCTATGAACAAAGACTTTGTTTTCAATTGTGAACCTTATATATTTTTATATTTTTATATATTTTTTTGTACATGTATTTCTTAACAAAATATGCAATTACACACAGCTATATTTTAACTCACAAAATGAAGAAACTATGAAATTCACTTGATAAATTACACAAATCAATATGTAATAATAATTGGCATATCTATATAATTCCCTTAAAGCATGCAAAATATCAAAAATAGATTTATTTATTGATAGAGTAAAAAATTTCAAATATTTAGAAATATTAAATTTACATTTATAAGATTCCAGATATGAAGTATTTTTTTGAAAATCGTAGTACTAAAAATTTTCATATTTACTGTTAATATTTTCTGATATGAGAATTACACATAATAATTCCAATTGAAAATGCAATAAATTCAACTAAAAAAGTACATTAACGTAGCATAATTAAAATGAATTAAAGATGACTTAATCATTTAAAATAATAAAGTATGTGGATTAAATAAAATTTAATTTAAACATATACATGAATAAAAAATTCAAATCGCTATAGACTTCAAACTTAAATTTTATCTGAAATTCTGACTTATCCCATTTCCTGAAAATTTAGAAATATTTTTTTTTTTTTATTTTTTTTTGTAATTAATTACGAAAACAAAACAAAGAATGGTAGACTACTTAATGGATTTGCTTAATGAAAGAAACATTTAAAAGAGACATCCTGTCAGGAGCTTGGTCTGTGCTGTCTTTTCTGGGTTATATATTACTTTTCTTTCCCACACATAGTAGTAAAAAGGAACCGAAATAAGAGAAAATAGAAAAACTGCAAAAGCTTTTTTACATCTCAGTCAGGAAAGCATTCAGCATTGACACGTGTCGTTAGAAGCGAAAGTAAACTTCGCTGGGATGTTATTTGCTCCCAAAGTGGAATTGTCAAGAGAAAGTAGAACAGCGTTTAGTTCTTTTCGCTGTCTCTAACAGAAAAGAAACCTTCTGTACCACTATCATTTATCACTTATTCTTCTTTGAAGAGGAATTATGCTTGCAAAAAATGTCAGATGATATATTGCATAAAAACCGTTAAGTATTGTTAAAGACATCTCTTTAATGTAAAGGAACATACTACTTATAATGTTCTTAAAGTTTTTACGTTTTCCTTAAGTACCATAACTATTAAGTAGCAAAAAATATTCTACAACTACATAATGTATTATAGCATAATTTACAACAGAGTATAAATACATATTTTTTTGCATTAAAAAGAAGGAATTTCTCACCCAACAAAACAAACCCAACAAACACATAAATTATGTATATGTATATATAAACCCAACAAACCAAAAAGGGCATGCTAACAGGTAATTTCTAACCCAGAGATTTTTATGTAACCGAACCTACTAACTCATCATAGCTGCAATAATGTAGGCAGTTGAAAGTTAAATGCTTTTTCTAAATATGTTCTCACAAATTGTAGAATTTATTTAAAATAGTACTTAAAGGTAGTTGTAAATAGTACTTAAAGTAATTGTTCTGAAAAAATTAAATTTATTCACTTGATAATGAAGAAAACTTTCAAAAACATAAACAGAAAAATAACCTCTACAAATGTTTTTACAAAGTACTCTATGAAGAAATGAAGTGTCAAAATAATACTCAATCAAAAGGTTCTGTTGAAATACTGAAGAATTAAAATTAAGAATAAAAAATTGTTATGAATACTTAATCAATTTTATTTTGTTAAAATAAAAGTTTGAATCTTAATATTTTTAACGTCAATGAAAATTCCATGTTTTAATTTATTTGTATTTAATTATTTACAATATGAAGATTAACATTTTCTCAAGGGAAAACCACTAAAAAAAAATAAATAAAATTAGGATTTGAGGCTGGAAAAAACACAGAATTTTGAAATCTGGCACCCAAATTAAAATTAATGATAGATTTAAACATTACTTTTATTTGAAGCATAAAAATTTTTTTTTTACTGTTTTATTTAAAATAAAAATACTATTTTATTTACCTAGATATATAGTATAAAAATAACGTTACTCTTAAGTATACTCTTAATACTTTTCTCTTTTTATTTTACCTCTAGAAATTTGCAACACATGTTGTAAATCTAAAATCTTTTAATGGAAATGGCACGTGGACAAAAAAGAAGCTTATGCTATTGACCTGGAGAAAAAGAATCAATGTTGGCTTCAAGAACAATTTTTCTTGTTTACTTTTTCTTATCGGAAAGAATATAAGAAGGTAACGATATCTTCAATTTCTATTTTTCTGTTGGAATTTGCATCGACGATTTTAGCTCAATAGCTCCCTTTTGATATGTTCCTTTAAATATCATAATTTTTTTTTTCAATATTTATATTATGGTCTAAAGTTATGATCTCCAAATATTACAGTCAAAATCAGAAACAAGCAGTTCTACGAATTCAAGACCTATCACACAAGAAATAGACAGTAAATTTTCACTAAAACTAAAGTCAAAAGGAAAACAAAATATTGCTTTGATAATAAGGGAATCATGTTTACCAATAAAATTATTTTAGGGTTTATGATAATTCCGTTCTGACAAACATATTAAAAATATTTGGGATATCGATGGATGATAATTTGCAACAAATAGCATGTCGCCTTTGATTCTTTTCTAATCAAATTGGTCAAATCCGTTTTTCAATAAGCCATGAATTTATCCATGTTTAAGTTCCTTACTTTTAAGCTTGCAATTTATGTTTCTCAGATAAACAATGTTTGGTAAATCCGTGTGCTACATCTATTATTTTTTACTTACTATGTTTAGTACAGGACAGCCCATAGATTAATTACCCAGTGATAAATTATTTAACTTTTCTTACAACTCTGAATTTTTCTACAGTAAACGCTCTTTAATTCGCCACGTTTGGGACCACGGTCGTACCGAATGATCGATTTTGGCGGTTTATTGAACATCAATACAGTTCTGACGGGTGTACCAAAGATAAATCACTCTTAGATAGAAATTTAAACGATTAAAACTTGTACATAATTAATGTGTTTAAGCACATTCTGAACGTGTGTAGATGATATAAATATAGGATGTAATGTCTTGGGGACAATTTAAAAACAAATGAAGAAACAAGGACGTTCCTTTTCTAGTCATATTTAATTACGCACTATTATTTACAACTACATTTACAATAATTAATTACTTAGATTCCATTCTCTTGCTGCATCACGCAGCTTTTCGCTCTGGTCGACTGCCAAACTTGCTATGAGGGGTCCTTCCCTTTCTCCTGGGGTCAAAGTTCAGAGTTCATTACTCCAATATGCAGAAAAGAATGTCCTTCAATACATAAGATTTAATGACGAAATCTACTACTCAGATTAATAGACAACAAATCCTACGTAAATATCTAACAAAATATTTCGCCCTTCTAGCAACCACAAAATTCGTACGTACTTTGAGCTTTAATTTAGTTGAATATACTTGTATTGATAAAATACTTACTTGTATTGAAATATACGTGTATTGATCACAAAAGAAAATTAATACAGTATTAATAGAAGTATTAATAGAAGAAGAAATTAATACAGTATGAGAATTAATAGAAGTTGTGACATCTCTTTTACAGTAAGAAAAAAACTGCACGAACGTTACCGTTTAAAAGCTATTTGATATCGCCTCGCTTCAGTCCTTTGAAACTCTTCTGCAAAATGTCGTTATGAATTATATTAAAATTTAAGAATTCCGCAGATTTATGAGTTCTGTGCTGTACTGCAATGAAAACAAATGGTTATGATGGACATTGAGGAAAAATGAGAACAGCCATGCGCAACAAAGGCCGGGATCTACATAAAATCCAAAAACGAACGGCTTGATCGGTTCCGGATTATAGAAAGTGAGGAGCCATCAAATGCCGGATTAAACAGCGCTTACTGTAATTGAGGGAGATATTTTGAAATACAAGGAATGTAAATACAGACAACATTAAATGAAGAAAACTAAGTTTTAATTTTAACAAAGAATTTCTATGAATAAACAGCTTGTTTTCAATTGTGAACGTTATATATTTTTATATTTGATATATATTTTTTTTTTGTACATGTATTTCTTAACAAAAAATATGCAATTACACACAGCTATATTTTACCTCACAAAATAAAGAAATAATGAAATTCACTTGATAAATTATGCAAATCAATATGTAATAATAATTAACATAACATATATAATTCCCTTAAAGCATTCAAATTATCAAAAAATCTTTATTTATTGATAGAGTAAAAAATTTCAAACATTTAGAAATATTAAATTTACATTTATAAGATTCAAGATATGAAGTATTTTTTTGAAAATCGTAGTACTAAAACATTTCATATGTACTGTTAATATTTTCTGATATGAGAATTCTACATAATAATTCCAATTGAAAATGCAATAAATTCAACTAAAAAAGTAACAAATAAATTACATTAACGATCATAATTAAAATGAATTAAAGATGACTTAATCATTTAAAATAATAAAATATGTGGAATAAATAAAATATAATTTAAAAATATATATGTATACATGAATAAAAAAATTCAAATCGTTATAGACAATTCAAACTTTTAAGTATCTGATTAACTGAAATTAGACTTGTCCCTTTTCCTGAAAATTTAGAAATATTTTTTATATTTCTTTTGTAATTAATTACGAAAAGACAAAACAAAGAATGGTAAACTACTTAATGGATTTACTTAATGAAAGAAGCATTTAAAAGAGACATCCTGTCAGGAGCTTGGTCTGCGCTGTCTGTTTTGGGTTATATATTACTTTTATTTCCCACACATAGTAGGAAAGGAACCGAAGTAAGAGAAAATACAAAAGAAAGCGGCAAAAGCTTTTTACATCTCAGTCAGAAAGCATTCAGCATTGACACGTGACGTTAGAAGCGAAAATAAACTTCGCTGGGATGTTATTTGTTCCAAAGTGGAATTGTCCAAGAGAAAAATAGAACAGCGTTTAGTTCTTTTCACTGTCTCAACAGAAAAATCTTCTGAACCACTATCATTTATCACTTATTCTTCTTTGCAAAGGAATTATGCTTGCCAGAGAATGTCAGATGATATATTGCATAAAAATCCGTAAGTATTGTTAAGACATCTCTTTAATGTAAAGGAACATGCTTCTTATAATGTTCTTTCACATGTTTCTCTTCAATACATTAACTATTAAATAGCAAAAATATTCTACAACTGCAAAATGTATTATAGAATCATTTACAGTGGAATATAAATACATGTTTTTGCATAAAAAAGGAAAAACAAACAAAAAAAGGACACGCTAACAATGGATTTCTAAACCAGAGAATTTATTTATTTATTTGATAATAAAAGAAACTTTAAAAACATAGAAAAAAAATAACCTCTATAAATGTTTTACAAAATTTCTCTATGAAAAAATGAAGTGTTAATTAACATAATACTCAATCAAGAGGTTCTGTTTTAAATAGTGAAGATTTAAAATTAAGAATAAAAATTTTTACGAGTATTTAAACAACCTTATTTTGTTAAAATAAAAAGTTTGGATCTTAATATTTTTAACATCAATGAAAATTCCATTTTATTTATTAGTATGATAGTTATTAACATTAAGAAGATTATTATTGTAGCAAGTGAAAATCAGTAAAAAATACATAAAATTAGGGTTTAAGATTAGAGAAAACACAGAATTTTTAAATCTCTCTTTAAAATTAAATTAATGAAAGAATTAAATATTATTTTTATACCAAGTATGAAGAATTTTTTTATTATACAGATTAAAATATCAATTGTAAATATTATAAAAAATAAATTTTAAATTTACTTTGTAAGGCCAACATCAATAATATTTTAATGAATGTTAATTACTTATATAGATACCATAAAATTAAAAAAAATGTAAATAATTAATAAGAACATATTCTTTAAACTTCTAATTTCTTTATCCCAGAGATTTATTCAAGTATATCAACATATACTTATATCTTCTTTTTCTTAACAAAGAAATCCAAGCGTAATTAGAAAAGGAATGGAAAGAATATTTTGTGGCTTAATTTTCTATTTGCTAGCAAATTACTATACATTTTTAAAATTCATCTAACATTGCAATAAAAAATAGTTTTAATTAACGAATTTTTGAAAGTATTCAGAAATAATAACAAGAAATTAATAAAACTCTTTTTCCGAGTTAGTCTTAAATAAATTAAGAAATGTTTTTCAAGTGACAAGACAGGTAAATTTATATAAGAAGTAAATTAAATATGCCTTATGAATTCGTAATGATTATGCATTAGATGTTTATTTTTAGTACATAATTTGTTTTTAATATCTTAAAATAATATTTTCTATCAAAACTATTAGGCATTTTTCTTTTCAGAACTCGAATATTAAATCGTACAAAATACGAATTTAAAATATTCTTTTGATTAGTTAAAAAAAAACCCGAATTTGATGAAATTCTTTAAAGCTTATATCTAGATTATTATTAATTTTTATTTGAAGAGAAAGAAAGAAATAAGTTTAGCATACGAATATGATAAGTGAAAGATGTAAATTTGAATTCTTACAAGCCCTAGATTTTACAGAACTTAATCATGCTCAATAACTTTGCTTGTTTGCTGCTTTTAGTTAGCAAACGTGGTTTAATTTACTCTTTGGTAGGCTTTATATATATAAAGTATATATATACTAAAAAATATATATATAAACAGGTGGACTGACATGTTCGTAGCCTGACACATAGATGGCACTACTAGTATTAAATCCATATGATTTTTAGTTAGCCTTAACCTTCAAAATTTCGTGTGTTAATAAAGCATTGCTTTTTGGGAAAAAATACTATTGAAGCCAAGGATTGGCTTGATAAACATTATTCGGACTTTGCACCAGGAAATTCAACCGTAGTGAAGTGGTTTGATAAATTTAAATGAGGCGAAATGAGCACCGAGGACGATGCACGCAGTGGACGCCCCAAAGAGGCTGTTACCGGCGAAAACATCAAAAAGTTCACAAAATAATTTCTGATAACCGTAAAGTGAAGTTGATTGAGATAAATGAGACCCTAAAGATATCAAAGGAACGTGTTTGGCATATCGTGAATGAATATTTGGATATGCGAACGCTCTGTTCAAAGTGGGTGCCGCGCAGAGCTCACAATCGACCAAAAATAACAACGAATTGATGATTCTAAGCAGTGTTCGAAGCTGTTCAATCAAAATAAACCCGAATTTTTGCGTCGATATGTGACAATGGATGAAACAGGGCTCCATCATTTCACACCGGAGTCCAATCGACAGTCAGCCTAGTGGACTGCACGTGATGAACCGATACCAAAGCGGAGAAAGACGCAAAAGCTTGCTGGCAAGGTTATGGCATGAATATTTTGGGATATGCATGGTATAATATTCATTGACTATCTTAAAAGGAAAAACCATAAATAGCGACTATTACGTAGCTTTATTGGAGCGTTTGAAAATCGAAATCGGGGGAAAACGGCCTCATTTGAAGGAGAAGAAATTGCTGTTTCATCAAGACAATGCACCGTGTCACAAATCAATGTAAACGAGGGCAAAATTGCATGAATTGGGCTTTCAATTACTTCCGCATCCACCGTATTCTCCAGATCTGGCCCCCAGCGACTTTTTTTCCTGTTCTCAGACTTCAAGAAGATGTTCGCTGGACAGAAAATTTGCGCCGATGAAGAGGTAATCGCCGAAACTGAAGCCTATTTTGAGGCTAAAGACAAATCGTGATATAAAAATGGTATCAAAAAATTGTATGACCGCTATAATCGTTGTATCGCCCTCGAAGGCAACTATATTGAATGATAAAATTATATAAAAAAAAAAGAATTTTTCTATGCTAACCTATGAACTTTTCAGCCCATTTGGTATATATATATATATAAAGCCTACCAAAGAGTAAATTATATACATATATATTCCTTTTTTGATCTGCCAATGTAGATCTATCCATTCACTCTTTCGATATTTGTGTATTGTATGTGTTTTTCGATTTCGTTGCTGCCGTATTGGATTTTGAACTTTTTTTTTTTTTTTTTTTGAGAGCTCTGAGTGAGCTCAAACCCTGCAAAGCTCTCAGTGAGCTCTGTCTGAAACCCAAAAACCGAAAGAGCGGTTTTTGGGTTTTTTATTACGAATGCTATTATGTTTTTGTTGTGTTTCTATGAACTACAGGATAATTTACATGTAACGAATACTGTTGTGGTTTTGTAAAAAAAAAAAAAAATGGACATGTTTCTATTTCATTCCTTGTTGCTTCTATTTTTAAATTTGTATTTGTATGTTGTATTATATTTTTTAAAAAATAATATATTTTTAATAAAATAATAAAAGTCGATTATAATTTAGTAATAGCATTTTTATTTTTTTTTCATTTTTGAATTCCTGGAATTTATGTATTTATATATGTTCCCTTTAATTGTGTGTACTATAATATACAAGTAACAATAAAAATTAATATGTTTGTCCTAATCTAAGCAGCTATTAAACTTACATGCGAATAATATTAATTTTGATTTGCCATTAAAAACTTTTATGATTCTTTGTGTTTTGTTTTTTATAACATTCTTCATGAGCTTTATTTATAACATTGATCTGCTGTAAGTCTGTATATTAGTGTGCAGCAGATGTTTCGCGCAGATAAAAATTAAAGCACTAAACAAAAAATCTGAAATTTAAAGTACTGAATAAAAAAAATTTAAAGTATACTGGATTAACAAAATTAAAAGTTTTTGAATTTCAATATTACTCACAATTATACAAGATTGATAATGAATCTCTAATTTTAATCAGGGAAACATTAAAAAACTGTTTTCTTTTACAGCCAATTCAATATTTGTGAATGTGGCTTTATTATTTAGCTACTATCAGTGGCGCAACTTTTAATTTAAAGGGGTATTAAATAAAAATTAATGGCTTTTTTTAGTAAAAATTTTATTTATTAAAATTTCTTTTATCAGCCTTGGAATGTCGGATAGATAAAATAGCTAAATTTTGTAATCTGTCTTATCCCATGGTATTTCTTAAATAGGATTTCATCAATTTTAATTCCTAGAATGATCGCTCACACTTTCTTTTACTAGACACGTTATTATCTAATTTCCACAATCAACTGAATAACTTTATGACTGACCGCGGATCCAATGCAATGAAAAGTAAGATGATAGGGACACATGAAGAATCCTAGAAACAAGGGACTTCCCCACTTTCTGGAAGTCTCTAACTTGCCAGCGGTGATTCCCACTTTTAATTTTGTAATTACTTACTCAAAAATCAAGGAATTCCTTAAAGTACACGAACACCTTTAAAACGCGGTTTTCGACCAAAATTTCGATTTTGCAAATTTTACATTTTTGAAAAGCTTGTATTTTAAGCTTTCTAAATATCTTGACAGTGTGTTTCTATCCGTTTTAGAACTAGAGTTGTGTTAATTTAAACTTCCTTTGGAGACGAATTTTTGAACCGGAAGCGTGGTTTTCGTAACAGGAAATGATAGTTTCGATATGTTTACTTTCATTATTTCCTCAATATTGACTGTAAAACTTATTCTAATATAAATAAAAATCATTAAATGTTTTTATCACTTGGCATTGTTTAACATGCAAATTTTGAAAGAATTTTGTGTCGACAACATTTAAACTAGTACAAAATAATAAATAATAAATATATACATTTACCAGAGGTCTATTCCCTGTAAAATGTTAGTACAAACAAATACAAACTCAGAAATTTAAAAAATAATTATTTGATTTTGAGTTATGTTTTGTAATAGTATCAATTTTTGGCTATTTTTACCCTTATTTTAGCCTATAAAAATGTAAAAAAATAATAATAAAATTTTTTGTTATGAAATCATTAGTTTTTCAGGTACATTCAATCCAAAAATGTGTACCTTTGTACACATTTTTGGATTGAATGTACCTAAAACTAAGGATTTCATAACAAAAAAATTTTATTATTATAAAAAATTTCAATAATTTCAAAAATTCCTTCGAAGGTGTTCGTGTACTTTAAGAAGTGAAATTAAAATGTCCCAGAGGCATATGGGTGGCAGCAAGAATTCCCACTTTTACTATGTAAGTACCTATTCATAAACCCTGGTATCGAGATTACCCGTGCTGTAACTATTTCTATTTATTATTACTACCAGATGCGCTATATTTTTCATACAAATGAATACATTCAAAGTCTTGATACGCATTTTTTTATCACGTAAGTAACTTAAATTTATTAGATACAGAATTATTAAATTATACTTTATTTTGTAAGAATAAATATCAGGTCTCTCCTGTACTCATAGCCTCTCTGTTCGGGTTGGGACCCTTGGCAATTTGTGTTAAAATTAAATAATTAATAAATTAATTGAAACTAATTTTATGAAATAAAATAAAATAAATAAATTTTATGATATTGGTTATAGGAAGAAAAACCAAGAATTTCAAATTCATAAAAAATCTAGTTTTTCAATTCCTTCTATTAGCTCACACTCTCCCTATATATATCTTGTTCAAATTTTCAATCGTTAATAAAATACTTTTTATTCATCCATTCAAGTTCAAATACATTTTTTTCAACTTGTAGTGGATGACACTGGATGTTAATACAGTTTTTTCAAATATTAATTCAGTAATTAAATTTAATAAATTAATTTTTTTTTTTAGAAGTAAGTTGCATATATCTAGCAATAGATGGCGCCAGATAAATTAAAAAAAAAAATGAATGAAAATTATTTATAAAAGACTTTCTGCAATATAGTGGAAAAAAAAAGTAGGAATTGACTTTTTTTTTATATTACTTGTTTAAGATATTTAATCGAAATTCAAGTAAATCAAATCATATTTTTTTATATTGTAAGTCAGGGAAAGAGGAGTTTTTATATTAAAATTAAAATTCTTAATATATTCTTATTTTAAAAAGAATATTGATGTTACAAAAATATTTTACAATATATAATTATATTGCTTAATTTTCAGAAATAAATTTCATTTGAAATTTATTTGAATTTTTTTTTTTTTTTTTTTAAATTATCGTCTTCGTATTTTAAAATTCTATTGTTGTATTAAAAATTAATCTTATTTCTTCTACTCATAATAGATATTAATAAAACATTATTATTTACTAAGTTATTGTTTCTGACAGTGTCTCAAAAATAATTTTAAAGATCAAGTAGAATATCTTGATGAATTTAAATTGAGACAGAATAAATTTAAAAGTACTCAAATACAACATTTTTTCATATAATATCTCAAAAAAAAAAAATTTAAAACTGTTTTTAAATAAATTATTATATTTCATAATAACAAAATATGTTTTGTTTTTCTTTCAATATCTGCATACAAAACTTAAAAGGCAACTCAAACAATATTAAGTAACCCAACAACACAATGTACTATTTCAAAATATTAAAATTTAAAAATAGTATATTTTGCATATAGTATATATAATTACATAACATAACATATTTTATAGAATATAGTATACATTTAGATACTACATAAAATGGAATATGTTTCCTCTGTAAATTATAAAAACTATTAAGTTGAAATAAAATAAAACTTTTAAAGTTGATATATCTTTTTATAAGCGACTTTGTGTTTATGATTTTTATTCTTTCATTTATACTGAAAGAAATTTAATAAATTTATTATTTAATATATAAAATAATATTATTTATTTTATCCATCAACTTCATAATTTTGCTATACATTTCGCAACAGAATGACACAAAATTTAAATGTAATATTTTCGTTTCCTCTGAATTCACTATGGTATGCTTTAAATAAAGGTTTTGCATCATATTTATTTTGGATACGATTTAAGATTTAAATATTAGAAAGACATTTTAAATAAAGAAATATTTCACTTATTGTTTATTTTATTTAATCTTGCGCAATATGCATAATTTTTCTATGTTTCCATCTGCATAGTTTAAAAAGCCGACTATTGTTTCTGAAGTTTAGCTAAAAGTTAAAATTTAGAAACGTTGGTTAAATCTTTTCAAAGAACAGATTTATGTAAACTTTAAAAAATCCAAAGAATTGTGTTACTTTCGAAATTGAACAAATAATTTTATTTCAGACATGTTACTTAAATAGGATTACATGATTGCGTAACAAAATAAAATTTATTTGTACATACCCTTATCCAAAATATCCTGTTTTTGGATTTCGGATTTTAGACATACCACTTTTGACAAAAAAAGCTTTATCGATTTTAAGGTTAGACCTTTTCCCGAAAGATGGCGCTGGCTATTTATCCACCCCCAATACTTATCCCTGTTGCTCATATCCCATTCGTCGCTCAAGCTTCCAAGTGTTCGGCGGGCTCTGCAAAAGTTAGCTGTAACTGTAACTTCGTTGTAAGTAAGTTTGGCATCCCAAATAGAATACTCTTTGATTTCGAAAGTCAAAAATTAAAATTTTAATTCGAGTTTCAAAGCAATCGTTGGAATATTTAAATTATATTTTATTCTAAATTTGAAAACAGATTTATGAAGTAATGCAAAAGTTTTCAGAAACTTTTACAATTTAATTTTGCGTAACAAATTTCTGTTATAACAATTTTTTTCTTTAGGTAATTGACATAAATAATTAGGAACTGTAATTTAAACTACTTTGATTAAAAACTTTAAAAATTAAGCGATTGCAATTTAAAATAAGATCAACAATAAATTTCATTAAGATTGAAAAATTTTTGTTATAATCACTAAAGACATTTAAACGGGATCTAAATTTTAAATTCAATTTTTAAATGTTTTTAGTCAAAATATATGCAACCTAATTTTTATAAAACAGTTATAATCAAAGTTTAAAATATTTGAATAAATTTATATTAATTACTGATTAATAATAATGTTTTTAAATTAAATCCAAACCAACTTTCGGCGTTGAATTATATCATTCAGAAAAATATTTTGCGTAGATTTTCATTCCTATTCCTCTGTAATAATTTTTAAGGATAAAGTAGTTTAAATTTTCGTTGATTTAATTAATTTTTTCTAATATTTCGACATCCTTTGAGTTTCATCCTTTGATTCCTTCGAAATCCATTTTTTGTTATTCCTTAATCATCATATTACAGAAAAAATAAGGAAATGTTTGAATATTTTTAACGTTACAAGAAAAAAAAATTGAACATTCTTTAGTATTAATAAAAATGTAATGGTTTTATTTTAAGGATTTTTTAATTGAATTTATTTTAAAATATCAACCCATTACTACAGAAAGAAAATCTTTGATTGAGAACTTGCAATATTTATGGAAATTATTATTTTTTAAAGCCCATGATAGCTACTGAACACATAAATTTCCAAGTCGTTTACCGCTTTTTTTCCAACATGCTTGATTTCATAATGGAAGCTTTGGAACAATCTCTTCAAGATCAACCTATCGATTTTAACGTTTCGAATAATTTAACAATGGACATGTTTGAACAATTTGATGGAAATTTTTCTGGTGATAATGTATATGACTTTGTGGAAGACCATGAAAATTTCTTGATGACTGTCATTCCAATGACTATTGTATATGTTCTCCTATTTATAACTGGTGTCGTGGGTAATATATGTACATGTGTTGTTATCTACTACAATCGGTACATGCATACCGCCACTAACTATTACCTATGCAGTTTGGCCGTAAGCGACTTGTTGTTGCTTGTTATGAGTTTACCACAGGAAGTCTATGAACTATGGGTACCACAGCCATATCCATTAGGTGAAGCCATGTGTGTCATCAGAGGTTTCACTGCTGAGACATCTACTTATGCTTCCATTTTGACAATCACGGCATTCACAGCAGAGAGATACATTGCCATCTGCCATCCTTTGAAATCCCACACCTGGTCTAGCTTATCCAGAGCTACTAAGATCATCATCTTCGTCTGGATACTATCTGCATTATGTGCTGTGCCAGTATCTTTCCAGTTTGGTCTTCTGTATCTGAGAACCTCATCAGGAGAAAACGTGGAAAATACTGCCATCTGTGCCCTGAAGAGGCGTATGAAGCATGCTTTCCTCATTTCGTCCTTGCTGTTTTTCTGGATACCACAAGTGATTCTGTTCTTGCTGTACGTCAAGATTGGACTGAGGTTGAGGTTGTCGAATCCGTTGGGCAAGGCCATGGATGATAAAGATAACTATCACGTTCAAGGTAACTCGACTTGTAGAAGTTCCAGTAAAGACAAGCGACGAGTTAGCATCAATAGCAACAGGAAAGGCATCATCAAAATGCTCAGTAAGTAATCATTATAATTTTAAAAAATTATGTCTTGTTGTTTTTGCTTTTATACGTAGAATAGAAAATTTAAATATTTATTTTCGATGTTATTATGAGTTATTCAAGTGTATTTGTGATAAAATGCATTCCTTTAATAGAAATTCCAGCAAAATAAAGAAAATAAATAACAATTCATTTTGTTATTACACAAAAAATAATGTAATAAAAAATAATTTTATAAACTATTTTATCATTTATAAAACGCCGTGATAAAATAGATTTAATAACGTACTTATAAAATGGATTCTATGATTGCATATACTTAATTAATATTAAATCTAAATTTACAATAGTTAAATTTAATTAATAATTAAATTATTTAACTAGTTAGTTTAATAATAGATTAAAGTTTTAAATAAACCTATAGTTTTGATTGCACTGAAATTGTGGAGAGGTAATGCAATGATGCTTGGCAAATAATATTAAATTGATCTATTCAGCTATTAGGTGAATAAATATGTAATTTATCCATTTAATAGTAGAAAATGATGATTTAATTGGCTGGATATACTACAATACCAATGTTAATAATACACAATGAGTTTGCCCTAAATGCATTTCAAAATTCTCAAATATTTATTAATAATTATTTAACGTATTAATAAATAAATATTATTATGTCTGCGTTTGATTTTCATTTCAAATGTTAAAATATTTAATTAATATTTATTTTTAATTGAACAATATATTTTAATATTATTTAGACTTAATTTTCTATTATAACTTATTTTTCTATTGTTTAAACATGAAATGTATTATTATAAATATATGATTTTAACATTATTTAAAATATGCCAATCACATATAATAAACAGGAATTCTTATTCATTGTTAAATTATTTGAAATCAAGGGAGGGAAAATTGTGATGCTGCTTGAAAATTTGCATTTCATTTGCTTAGGTTTAAATCCATTAAGTGGTTTTAAAAAGTCTACTTTTGCTGATTATAAGAAGAAAAAAAACTTTTATATTTTATCATTTTTCGTTCAATTTTTTTTAAATTGTATTACTTTTTAGGTGAAATGTTTGTTTAGAATTAATAAGAGATTACTGAAAGAAGAAATTACAGGATTTATATTTTTAATGTAATGCAGCAAATTTTCATGTTATTTGCCTTTAATTTTTAGTAATTTATATATTTTATTTTATAAAAGTTTTTATGTATTAAATATATTTAACTAAGTTAATCAAATGATTAAATTGGAATTAGAATCATTTAGCAAATTGTTTGTAGCAATTGATAGCAGTGTTTTGGCAACTAGCATATTATATAAAATCGTAAATTATAAATATTGCTTTGTGTTTGGTTAGAAATTGAACTTAAAATATGTCAAAATTATTCACAAATAAATAATACTCTAATGATATTGCTAAATAAAGCTACATATAAATTTTTTATATTATTAAAAAATGACATGTAATGTGAGGTAAGGTAATAATTCTAGTTTTAAAATTAGAATTCTTTTCGAAATTATAATTATTTGAAATATAAAGAACACAGTTCAAAGTCTGATACGCCAATTTTTAATTATATGAGAATTATATGTTATTTGAAAAAATAACGTATTAACAATAACGTTAACGTTGTTATTCAAATTATACATTTGAGAAAAATATTAAATATTGTACATCATTGTTCATGTGTTAGTGACATTTGATTCTAATTTAATTTATTATAACCCAAACATCGAAAGCAAAATCTTTACATATCTCTATTTCAATATTTAAATAAAAAGTTCTAGAAATAGCTTAAATAAATGGAATTGTTTTAATTGTTTTTATATCAATTAAGTAGTATATTAAAATTACTGCTTGATAATTTATTGGAAAATTACTTTTCTGCGAAAACAGAACTCATTAATTAAAAATTAAATATTATTAACCGCCTCCCAAACGAAAAATATTGATTCTAAGAAAATATTGGAAAAGAAATTTCAACTAATAAACTAATAATAATGACACTGTTCACAAGTATTTTATATTAAAAACAAAATGTAATACAATGCAATTCTTGTGTGATATTTTTTACAAATAAATAAAAACTAAATTTTCCAAATGAGAATGAAATATAAGCATAAAAAAAATAACTGTTAAAATAATTAATTACTGAACATTAAAGCTATTAATCTTAAACGGGTTACTAAAATCAAAATTTGTAGTACACTATTTAAAAATATACTCGTATATTGATAAAATTTTTACGCCTTTTAAGCCTGATTTTTTTTTTTTTTTTTTTTTTTTTTTGCTGAAAACTAAGCAATTATTATTTCTATTTATTATATTTTATCATATCTTTGTAGTTACAGCACATAAATGAAATTCAGATAAGAAAATAAATTAAAATATACACTTTAAAATTTTTACATAATACTTGTAACATTAAACATTTCAAATGTTAATTAAATCGGCAAATTTAAGTTTTTATAAAATTACTAATTGAAGGAGGAACTGAAATGAATTTTATTACCCATTGGAAAATAATTTATATTTTTTAACGTGAGAGAATATTGCATTATGAGCCCTAAATATAAATCTCAATTTTTGTCTATGTGTACCATTTACAGTTCGGCATAAAAACCTACACTAGATAAATGCAAACTATATATAAAATATAAGTATATATATATATATTTTATTATTATTGATGAAATTTTTACGCACTTTAAGCATGACTTTATTTTGCTGAAAACTAAGCAATTATTATTTCTATTTATTATTTTTATCACATATTTACAGCTACAGAACATAAATGAAATTCAGATAAAAAATGAACTAAAATATACACTTTAAAATTTTTAAATAATACGTGTATCATTAAAATTTCAAATATTATTTTAATGTACAAATTTAAGTTTTTATAAAGCTGCTAATTGTAGGAAAAACTCAAATGAATTCTTTTGTAGAATAATTTTAGTTATGATTTAAAATCTATTAAGTTACTTATTTAAAATTTAGTTATGAGATTTTAAATCTATATATATATACACTCAAGAGCCAAAACATTATGATCACATTTTGCAATGAACTCGCCTGGATTTAAAAGTGGTAATTAACTGGTATTAGTTGTGGTATTAATCCAGCCAGGTGGTTTGAAGCTGTGTTGCGCACCAAAATGGGCCAACTCGTTATTGACAGGTGGTCATAATGTTTTGGCTCTTGAGTGTATATATACCAGTGGAAGTGCGGCATAAAAATCTACACTAGATAAAATTTATCCTATATATATATATCTATATATATATACATACAGTGATGCCTCTGTTCACGTCTTAATCCATCTTAATACAACGAATATACCTGTAAGAAATAAGAGAAGATGATTGATTCGTTTCCATGAAAAATTTCTACTGTTATCTACATATTATATACATTGCTAAGGATATTTAAAATAATTTAAATATTCATTAGCATAATAATATCCATAAATAGAAAATAATTTAGAGGAAATGCGTAAATAATTGAAAATTTACCAAATTTAATTTTGGTTTTTTTTTGTCTATTTCTTTTTTCTATTTGTATCTGTTTGCAGATAGAGAGATATGACGCTTGCTAAAACGGGTTGCTAAAGAATTTTGTTTCTGCCTTTTCTTTTGGATATTTCGGAAATGTAACATTCGGAGTGGCTTGCAAAAATTCTTTTTATAGCTTGTTCAGGCTTTGCTGGTTGGTATTCCTTTACAATACATATATATTGACATCCATGCATTTGGCAAAGATTTTGGTGCAAGAATTTCATATTATATTTCAAAAAAGGGCTGTACACCACACAGAACGTTTTCTTTGGTGCCCAAACATAACTTATTAAGTTCTTATACTTGGATTATTATCAGAAATATGTTTTAAAACCTATTTTCGAAGACGAAGTCTATTTTACTGAAAAATTATTGTACTGTTTTACTATATCTACTAGATTCCCATTTTATAGCCGAATACGTTCCCTCACTTTATCAAAACAATCTTTGTTGAGTTTCATCAGTATAAGGCTACCAGTCATACCTCTAAACATACTACCCTATAATTAGGAAAAAAAATAAATTTAGATATTTTTGTAATGATCTTGAAAAAAATTAAAAGAATGAAATTTTGATTAAGACAATACGAATCTCCGAAGAACTATCATAACATATTTAAATGCTATCTATAGATATCTATAGTAACTGAAAACGAAATTATAAGTCCAATTCCAAGCTAATAAAAAAAAAATTATATTTATTGTTTTACGCGAAAACTGTTTCTCCGCCTAAGACTACGTGCAAACTGTTGTGGGAAAAATATTTTCTTAGTGAAAAATGGAAATACGTTATTAAAATTGATGAGGCTTGGATAAAATAATTATCTGATTTTAATAAAAATATCGATTAACTACCGAAAAAGCATAGAAAAGGTTGATACAGAGAAAGAGAAATCAATGAAAGTTTTCCTCGGTTAATGAATATTACTAGAGTCTCTTAAAAGAAAAATTTTAAATATTGAAAGTAGAAAAAAATGCCAAAATTAATCGGATTACTATTAAAAATGTGTTTTAACATCTGTTTTCAAAGAAGACATTCCAAACGATAGCCACTGTGTTAAAATGTAATCAGTAAAAGGCTGTCATTCATACTTGTAATTTTACTGCTCTATATTTGGAAAAATAAGAAATTAAAACGTACTAAGGTTATTCCATTACAAAATCTTTGAATGAACCAAAAATAAATAAAAAATGAAATTATCTTTGGTTTTTATACACATCTAAATATACAAAATCGTTGCAAAAATATGTGAACATCCTTTGTAAATTAAATATAAAGAGAAAGAGAGAGAGAGTGAGAGATGTCAACTCAAGAAAATAATGTCACATTAAAATAGCTTAACGTGATTAAAATCTTATAAAATAATAATCACTAAACATATCCATCAAATTGTAAATTATAATGAATTGCATACACAAGTGAAGAGCTGTCATTAAACATCAATGCGTCCTTATCATTATTAGAAGTACCCGTGTAACGTAAACATAAAACATAGGTGGGTCATTTACTATTTAAAATGAATAAATATTGACAATAATATTAAGTTTTCAATATTCAGCATATAAAATATTCATTCAAAATATGTAGTTCGAAATATATTTGTAAAATTTTATATTTATAAAATATCGAAATATATCTGTAAATCTTTTTAAAATGTGTATGTTTGTTAAATTTTAAAATTAAGAAATTATTAGCTTCATAAAATCAAATGAGTTTTTTTTTATTGAAAACATTATGAAATACAAAAATGAAGGAGATTTAGGATTTAATAGAAAGAATTTCTGCCTCACTCTATGATACAGAAACGTTGTATCGTTGAGGATCTAAAATAGCACACGCTTTTAATGAATACAATCACTTCCCTAACAGTATATCCGAATAGACCCACATTGAAGCTAAACTAGTATTCCTCCAATTCGAGCACTAATTGAAAGATCAGTTCAGCGTTTGCCATCTTTAGATTCCATGATTTCTCGTAATTACAGAGAGCGCTGGCCTTTTCTACGATCCTATTATTAATCGGCTTGGATATTTTGCAACACATCTAGCGTATCAAAGGATAATTTGATCACAGAGCTAGATTTATGATATGACGAATTGGGAAATATATTTTGCACATGATCACAGATCTGCTGATTATAATCCAAGGTGACATAGGAATATTTGTACACTTGATGAACTTGTGAAGTGTGAATTTCAGAAAGTATTTCGTTATTCAGGTAATTATAGTTCTCAGCGTTAAGTATAAAGTTCCAAAGTGTATTATAAACGTCACTAACAAATAAATAAAAGATCGAAAAATTCGGCTAATAAATATCAAATGTCAACATTTGAAATAATGCTATAATAATGTGTTTTAGCAAGAATATTTTTTGCTAAAATGGAACAGTATTTATTTGTAATATAGGCATAATCGAAACACAAATATTATATTTAAATAAAAAGTTCCAATAAAATAGTTGAAGATTGAAAATTTGATTCTACAATATTGATTATTACTTATCTTTTATGATCACTTAGGTATATTAACGAATCTCTAAATGTACTTATAATTTTTAAATGCTGTTAACTACTGAGGTTGATAGATCGAGATAGTAGCTCAAATTTATGTATATTTATTTTTACATAGAATTTTGCCATAGTAAGAACTTAGCAAAAAAGCAACCTGGAATTTGTTATCTTATGCCATTGTTCGAGAATTACTGGACGCAATACAAAATTATGTAAAAAGAACCAAAAATAAAAATCAAAATATCAATACTGCAGTGTGCAGGCTTTGCAACTGGATTGTAACTGGGTGTGGGTGGGTTGAAATACTTAAGGCATACAAGTTGGTTTATCGCTCTGCTATAGTTTTTGCACAATTTAAGGCTAATTGGACCTGGTGCTATTGTTTAATGTGGATTTCGAACCACTAACAAATATTATGCCACTGTTAGGATTTTTTACGAAGTTGAAGCCTGTGGTACCAAAAATCACAACGTCAGCCAGTTGACCATCAGGCCGCAGGCATAGTTTGGAGAACTTATAGTTTATTTACACACTCTATACCATAAACGTACAATTAAAAGTACAATAAATAACACATTTAAAAATTATAAATTCGTGGAAGAATTCCACTTTGAAGCCGAACTCAAAACCCGATACTCAGGTACGCGCGAAAATACCTCTCTGGTGAAAGTCTGTAGGTCAATTGATATACAGGGTTGTGCCAAATATATTTTCTTTCTGGTGAGAGACTATAAACTAAACGTTTTCAGGAGAACGGTTGCGCAGTATTTCTTCTTGGGTGAAAGTCTCGAGGCCTACTGCCCATTTTCCTGAATTCCACAGGGGACACTCTTTAGTGCGTAGAGGTTACAATATTACATTAACTCAATTAAAAGTCTTATAAATTTTGATGAGAGATCCCTTGATTGCCCGTAATGGTCGATGCGATATGTTTTGTATTGCCAATTCTCAAATGAATTACGGAATTAATGGATTATCTCCACTATCCATCTTTGTTGTACTTTTAGCCATTAACACATATAAATTTTAAATGTTTACCAATATGTGACATGTAATCGAGGGACATATGGATGTAAGAAAAATAAAGGAGAAGAAAATGTAAAATCATTAATTACGAAAGTACATTTATTAAAAAAGTTTTGTTTTCAATATCTTACATTGTTTCTTTTATATAATTTTGTAATGTGTTCAGTAAATTTCAGACCAGATAATTAATTTATGTGCAAAATTAAATTCATTATTTATCTATTCCTTCCATTTCTCTTATTTATATAAAATATTTTTTTTTAATTCTATTTTTTCGTTATGATAGTTACAGATTTTGATACAAGGCTGTTAAAATATCCAACATTAAATTTTAGCAGCATACATTAAACTAATTTATAGAGGAAAATAATTAAATTCTAATGTAAATATTTTTTATTAAGTTTTAAAATCCATTATCAATATTATATTTATAATAGATTATTTTTTTTTTAAAATATGGTAGGCAAATTTTTTGTACAATAACTATTTTATTTTATTTATAATTAATTTTTTTTGATTACTTCTAAAATTTTTAAAGAAAAAGTTAGACAAACTCTTTTGAAGATAATAGACAAAAGAAAATATCTTAATGTAGAATATTTTTTATACATATAAAGATTCTCATGGCATGTATTTGTCATTGAAAAATTAAAAATGAAATGTATGTAAAATCCATCTTCTTGATAAATCTAATTATTGAATCCATTTGAAATATGTCTGTGTGTTCATCTTGTACCATGTTAGCTGTTTACAATTTTTTAAACAATATTTTTTAATTATTTTTACAATATAATTATGTGGGTTTTTTTGTCAATTGGTACATTTGTATTTCTTCCATTCTGAATAATTTAGAAACAATAAGTGATAGAAAAAAAAATGTCATCTGAATTAATGATTGTAAGACGTGATACTCATTGTTTTTGATATGAAGATTTTTAAATTACAAAAAAATATGCTCATAAATTCAACATAGCTATATTATATGTTTTGAATATTACTTCCAGAAATTGCAAATTTACTTATTATTAGTCAAAACAAAATAACTAAATCACAAGACAATAAATATGGATTTAATTCCTTTTTAGTGAATGGTAATTTGAGTTCTTATACTATGGACGAAAAAGTCCACGATATTTAATATTATGAAAGTTAAAAGTGATCTGTATTCCGTCAGATCCAGATAATAATACATTTTAGTCAGATTTCCGCCCGCTATGAATTGAGATAAAATCTTTCGAAATTTTATATTGCAGGAATAATAAGTTGTAGCCATCCCAATTTTTTATCCAATTTTAATTGATGATATTCATAAAAAATTATGACAACTTCTAGATATTTTTAATACATAGAAAATTACCGCACTGATGAATATATAATTAAATACAGATTAGAACGGCTTTTTAATAATTATGGAGAAAAGGTCGCATTGTCCTTAGAAGGATCGTAAGTTTTTCATAAAAAAAATTATTCAGTCATATGGAAGCTTTTTAATGTTCCCGACAATCTACTAGTCATATTAAATTAGTTACTCAGCATGATTCTTTTGAACAATGGAGAAATTCCCATTCATGACAAGACAAACCCAACTAAATGCATCAATGAAAGATCCACTAATTTATAATTACATGGTACTTCTCTCCTTACTAAAAAGAATTCCATGACATCATTCAATTATTCTCCAAACTAGTCAAACTATTACTCAAACTACAAAGCACTCAAATCAAACTAACTATTAGGACACTTCATAGAAGCCTACTCCTGAGCCAATACAGTTTAATGTCATCCACCTTTGGAATACTTTGGTAACATTTAAAATGTACACCGAATCCTTTTTCAACTCTCTCGTTAATAATGCATGACGGATTAGTTTTTTTTCTTAAAAGCGCTTTTAAAGTTATACTATTTATTTTTAAAATGATTCAGAGTAATTTTACATTTTCAGCACCGTCAGCAGATAGCATCTCATCGAGACTAGGAAATTCAAAAAAAAAAATCATTTAATCAATAATAAACAATATGGAAAAATATTGCAATTAATGATTGCTACAATCAATCATGAATTGAAGATAGTATATATCTTCAACTAAAGCAGCTCATTCATGCTCAAAACTCAGTTATTAACTAATACGATCAAACTATTAACGCCTTGTGCACTCATTACCATGAAAATTACTGTTCTAGAAAAAGGTTGGACTGTTAGAAAACGGGGCATGAGAATTTGTGTCAAACACATATTTGAATGGTAAAAATTGATGTTTAATTGTTCACTATATGACGCTAATATAGAGTCTTAATGTACATCAACTCTAGCCAACAAATTGTCTCTCTAAGATTCTTGTATCTGTTTCTCAGCCGAAAATGTGTGTTTTATTATCAGAGATGCCCTAACATCACCTTCGAAGCAATTTTCATCAGCTATAGGAGAGGAGAAAAATCGTTGGGATGATAAAGGTTGGGTGCTTATTAGGGTAATTGACCACCACATTGGCAATATTAATTGTATTATTAAGAACAGTGTATATATTATTAGGGATTAAGGGAAGGAATGGATTTATTAAGTGATTTCACATATACAGTGCCCTGGGCCCAGATGACCACTAACTATTAAGACTGAATCCTCATTTGGCAACCATAACCTATTAAGCGGTACAATCTGTGCGTTCTGAGTGTCTGTTCATACCACTGCGGGAGAATGGCTGACATTCATTTACTATCGCGGCGCCCATTATATTCATTATGTGTGCTGCCTTTGACACCTACCCACCGTCATCTTTGACACCCACCATCACCACATTAATTGTGGTGCCGCTTGGTGAGATTGGAATGACGGAATGGAGACGGACTGTCTTCATTGACGAATAGCGATTAAATTTGCGAACGCTTCAATCTACTTATTTTTTGGAGGGACATACCACGCCCAACTATATGTTTTTGCATATAGTTTTGACATTTCATTTGTTATTGCATACGACACTCATTCTTCTTCGGTATTTTTTTCCCTACACCACCACTGATTTGTACGTTCGTTACCTCCATTAACATTCGTTGACCCACATAACAAGAAGTGAGAAAATATTTTTAATAGTAGAATAATGCCCATAATGTCATGTTGTCATAGAACTTCTCCAGCAATATTGATACAATTTCTCAAATTTAGCATCGATTGAAAATTCGTGGGATAACTTGGGTGGATAAATTGGGCTAATTGGTTAATTACAGTTACACTTGACTAGTAGGATAAGATCTATTTGCCTCAATGTCTAACATTGTTGCAACATACATTCAAAGTAGAGGTGACCTATGTACTATAACCAGTCATTCTTTATGAGTTTTCCTGTAATAAATGATCCTTTTGTTTCATTTTACCACTTATTTCTGTGTGATAAACACACATTTAAAATATCAGTTGATTCTCATAATTTTATCTTTATTTTTTTTATAAATGTATAGAAAATTTTTTTAAATAAGAATAGAACAATTTGCACCAAAGCAGTGCTATATTGGTTACAGTTTTTAAGTACGAAAGCATTTTTTTTTTTTGGTGGGGAGTGGTCCAGGATAGCTTGCTCTTGGATATTATTTTCCAATGTAATAAAAACTAAACTTTCATTGAAAAGATGTACTAAAGTAGTGAGATAAATCTACTGTCTGTAAAACCAGTTAAAATTGTCACTAGAAAAATTCGTCCGTAATCGATAAGATATATTTTGAGCGTAATTTTATTGACAGGATTTATACACTCTACTGACTTTCAATACCCAGAAAAAGCCGTTTTTCGTGGACTTTCTAAAAAAGTAAAACATCTCAAATGATTCTGTTGATACAAGTTTTTCTTAGCAATTATAATAAAATATTACAGTTGAATATATATCTATATCTATAAATATATATATATGATTACACGTACCGTTATATATTATAACATAAAAGACATTACACTAAACATGAAAAAATATTTTTTGTCATTTAAATACTTATAAATCTTGTGTTTAATCAGAAATAAAAGGAAATACAAAATATTTATATGTTTTTAATTTAATGAAATTGCAATTTTTTAGATAATTTAAAATAATAAGAAATTAATTATGTTCGTATTATGTGTTTCGAGATTAATACTTTTTATTTATCTGTCTTTTTTATTTATTTATTTTTTATTTATTTTATTTATTTACTTAGGGTTTAAAACTTGTTTTAATATGTATTATCCATTTAGAATTTTATACTATCAAAATAAAAGCATTTTGCTGTAGCAGTCGCATAAAGCTAAATTATCATATTATAAGATTTATACATATGTTAGCCGGTTGGAAAGTCTATTGTAAAAGAAAGACATTATAACCTTCCACAATTCAACGACAACGCCTTATATTAACGTTGCTTTGGTAATTCAGAGGATATATAAAACTGATTATGATGCCGAAATCATATTCATAAGTTTAAAAAAAAAAAATGTTTTATAGCTTAGCTTACTTTGAAATTTCATACCGATAAATGACTTACTATAAAATATTTGATTTTAAATGGTTTGTTCAGGAAATTTAATAATTTATCAAAAAAGATGTTGAAAGTAGAATTTTAAAGAAATAATATAGTTTTTATTAAAACTTTTATGATTGCTGTTATATGAATGCTAAATAATTTATACTTAAAAAAGAAGTATCTCATAAAACTAATTCGTTTAAAAATTTGTCACCTTGAATGTAAAAATAAACATAATTGAAAAAAAGAAAGTGTTACGACGTTTGACCTAAATATTAGTTTATATATATATATATATATATGTAACCGTGGTTCCACCTAGGCAACCATGTTTGCTCCTAGTCACTGCAAGAGCGCCCGTAAGAAATCGTCATTCGGAAGAAATCGTTAGTAGGCGTCAAGTCTCTCGTCCGAGAGGACGTACGGCAAAACAGGCGCTGCCCTTAATTACGAGCTCTCATCCAGAGAGTTAGAAGTGCAATCTTATACAAATGTATAATTATATGTTATAAATGAGAATTATGTTGTATATTATTTGTATGCAATTTTGATACTTTTGCACGTCAAAATAAATGTGTTCTTAGACTTTTATGAACCAATACTATAACTGATGACGTACATGAATAATAAATAATGAAATTTTAAATTTATTGTTTGCAGATGTAGATGTCTGAATTAAAATATAAAATTTATTTTAATGAAGACGAAAATTTTAATAAAGTATTTTAGAAAAAATAATTGTAAAATTATGAAATCCTCGTAGCATTTTAGTTTGATATATTTAAAATGTATCTCTTAAAAGAGATCTCATTAGAGAGAATTTAAAATTTAATCCCTTTAAAGAGATTTAAACAATAACGATATATATCTTCCTTTCGGAAGAATCTGCATATAATTAACTTTCTTTGGTTAACAGTTACCACTTGTTGCCACACATTAACATTAGCAAAAAAATCTTCCGTGATACAGAAAAAGCAAACCCTAACAAAACATTCAGCAGCACAATAGGTGAAAAAAACCAGATTGCCAAATTAGGCGTATGGTTACGAATGTTTCTCATTAAGCTAAGAGTACCTTCTTGTTTCTTTTTTACCCAATAAAATTATGGGTATTGTTTCCGAGAGTATAGTTTTCGGTTTTCTTGATCAATTTTTTGTCTTCGGCTACTTTCAACGTTTCTTGATGGTTATTTTTCCTAACTTCTTTCACAAGCTATCTTTATTGGTTTATTTAAATTTCTTTCTCGAGCTTTTTTATACATAATATTTATTTAAATTTCATTCACAAACGAAAAATTATGTATTAAATAATTAATGTAAAATTGCTCTAACAATGTTATTTTACGACAATGTTATTTCAAAGTGAAAATGAAATTTTTCAAAAAGAGAAAATCATTTGTTATTTTAATTTTTAAGATAATTGTTATGCATTTTGTTCTTACATTAAATTTTAAAATTTTTTGGATAACCGATGGCCAAGCCTATTATTATATTATTTTGTAACAATATCTGATTTTATAAAAAATCAGAGAAGTTAAATAAAAATAAGATTTAATATATATCTTGAAACTAATTGTTAGCGAGGTGCCTTTCAGAATTAGACACAAATATGTCATTTAAGTAATTTATCGCAAAAATCACACCAAACATCGTGATTGGTTAGAATATGATGTGATGAATCATGATTTGGCGCAAAGGAGAAGAAATAAAGTCCCAAAATAATTAAAAAAAATTCAAGTGCCAAAAATTTATACAAATTTTTTTTTATATAAAAATTTGTACAAAAACTATACAAGAAGGGGTGTAAAATAGCATTGACAATTTATACAAAAATTGTCAATGCTATTCTTCACTAACAATTTTCGTTAAATAATGTAATTTTTTCAAACGGTGTATTCAGGAAAAATATATTTTTTAATTATATTTTATTAAAATAAAGTATCATTATTTAAATTTTGTAATTCCAATGAGCAGTTATTGATCTTCTTTTTTTTTTTGCTTTAATAAAACAAATGAATTTTTTTGTAAATTTTTTACAAGAATTTATTAATTGCAATTTGTACAGCAACTTTTACTATTTAACAGGAAATATGATTTTGTAATATTAGTTATAATATCGAGGAAAATAATATCTTTGATTTTCTACCCAAGAAATTAAACTTGGCAATATTGACTGGAAAATTAAAAATGGCAGAAATTTAACTTGGCAACGATTCTGTGACGCTCCACAGACATATGAGACGGGACCTACAGCTTAAAGTTGAAGACATCCATGGCAGCGCTGGGATTAGACCCCGAAACCTACTGCACCGAGAGCCAGAGCGCTAGATACTTGGCCATACCGGCCCCCCACACATTGTATAACAACAATGTGTGTGGGGGCCTGAATGTATAACACACACACTGTACACACACATTGTATAACAACAACAAAAGAACACCTCCAAGGGTTGCATCTCGGGATTCAACATCTTCTCTCATCCTTAACCAATTGAAAGGATATTCAGTCCAACAGATTTATTGTACCAATATCTACCATTTATATGGAAAGTTTGATTTCGCTTGTGATGTTTTAAGATCTGTCTAAATTCTAAAGCTCAGACCACTTTAGACATCGATACTTTCAATACAATTTTAAACTTATTATAATTTTAAACATCTAGATATTTTGCACTGATATTAATATCATGTACTATAGTATATTAAAACCAGAATTTTATAATTTTTTAGAACTGTTTTTTTTTTTTTTCAAGTAGTTCAATCAAAATGTCCAGTGAGGCATATTGTCTTATTAAGATAACCTCTCTCCAATAATAATCCTCCATTTCGGTTGTGTTTTATTATCTCAAGAAATTTCTTTTCTGTAGCTATTGTGTAATCTGATGTCATTTCAAAAATTTTAACTTCCAGAAGCCGGGGGATAATAAAATATACTCTAGGGCCCTTTCTCGGCTCAGTCATAAGCCAACTCATTATAAGAAAGAAAAAGTTTTCGAGAACTTTCCAGTTTTTTTTTTTTATTATTATTCTCTCAACTATTTTTTTAAAGAAGGTCTTATAAGGAGAGGATTCGCAGCGGCTATTATTAACTCAGAAATTATTTTTTAGTATGTGGTTGAAACCGTTAACTTGTAAATTTTTCCTTATCTTTTATGCATTTAATACAGATTATCGTAGGTTCTAGTTTTTATATAAAAAATTGTGTGTAGATACAACGTTGTAAATAATTTTTTCTGTATCCCTTCTGAGAAATTGCATGTAATAGAATGAAAAGAAAGATAATATCAATTGGTTCCAATGTACTATTACCACGATTAATTTTTACTCCGTGAAAGCGTGGATACTAATTATATATCATAAAATATCAATAAAAAAATCTGAAAAGTAATATCCTATGATTAAAAAATTGAAGTACCATGATTTTTTGTAACTTTTTGCCTTCATTCGTTAACATTAAGGAAAATAATTACAATCGTAAATATAAGAAAATCACATTCAAGTCTTTAAAAATTTCATTGAATATCTACAATATATTCGAGAAAAAAAAAATTAAGCAAGAAAATAAAACACGCAACAAAAGAACATATAGAAAGTGTAATTACTTGTTCTTCTGATAAGTATATTCAGACTTTATAAGCAATGTTATAAGATATTAGATAGGTTAGATAAAATTTTATTATCTATGTGCAAAGTAGTAAATAATACTACATCGTCTTGTATACTCATCTACAACGTATACTACATTGCCATCTATCTATCTATCTATATATATATGTATATATATATACAATGTTTTTTTAAACAATATTAAAACTGTTACAACTCTGTCGAATCAAGAGAACAGTGTTAAGTATCTTCATTTAACAACCATTTTCATTTTCTTATTATCATTTTGGTAAAAATCTAGAATATTGTACCATTTGTGCCAAATGCATCACCAGGATGCAAAGTCGGCGAGTAAACATAATGATGTATGCCACAGTTAGTTTTCGCGGTAAAAACACTAAAATCCATCACTAGGATGTCAAGTCGCTAAGTAAAGAAACAAAATGACTGCCGTAAAGTTCGGTGTCGGTGTAAAACGCCAAAATTTATTCCCAAAAATCGGTATTACGTCAACATTAATAGCCACACACCTGTTACACCAAATTTTATTCTTTAAATTCCTTTTACGCCAAGATGGCCAAATTGTCTTTTACACCAAATATAGCCGCTTTAACTCAAATTATTATGTGAAATTTTGTTTTGATAACTCGCAAAAATATATCATGTTAACATCGATAATAATCGCTGTTACGATAAAATTATTCGCTAATAAGCCAATTGTTTTTGCTATTATGTCAAAAAATATTTCATATTGTTTACGATGGTGAATTCGAATGATAAAACAATATTAATAAAAAGAAAGAAAAACTTACATTTTATTCTATATATACTTTGTTGGAGGCAAAAATGGTCTTTATATAGCTTCGCTAAAATCTGTCCATGATAATCCATGTCCGTGAAATGAATGAAGAAATTAAAAATACATCCCAAAACTACAGAAAAGTTTAATACGTTTCAGATGCCTTTTACTTCCTTGAACTAACGTTCTAAAATTAAAAAATAACATTTTTCAGCGCGAATTCCAATTACTGTTGCCACAAAATCTTAACTATGCCAACAGCATTAACAAAACAGCAGAAAAATGTATCACGTTCAAGCGGTATTTTCACCGTGAACTAACGTTCTAAATAAAATTTTTTTGCATGAATTCAAGTAATAGTTGTCAGAAAACCTAAACTATAATAACAGTATTAAAAAGAAAATGGTTATTTGATAATCAAATAAAAGTTCTTAATAAAGTAAAAATTTTTTTTTTTTTTTTTTTGCTTGCTTCGTATTTTCTTCATGAGTGGCAACATCATAAAAATTATTTATATTCTATATATGGCCGACATGCGTTCTAAGAACAATCTCAAAATAATCAATAATGCTTCGAATAATTATTTAAAAGAATATACATTTCTGTTCTTATTTATTATAAATAAAAATTCTGCAAATATTTAAAATAATTCGAATGATAAAACAATATAAATAAAAAAGAAAGAAAAACTTTTTATCCTTCTATTTATAGAGAAAGCTTCTGATGTGCTACAGTAGCTGTTGCCACATATACGAAAGGGACGGTTAGAAAATAATGAATGATATGATAAATTAAATGCGATGAATCAAAAAATAAAATTAACATAAAGGATTTTCTATTCAATTTCAGTTCTGCTATTAAAAAAATCTTTTTTTTTTTAAATTATAAACACAAGATGCATACATCAATTTTAGAGCACAGAACAGAAAGAATATAATATCTATCCTGAAAAGTTTTACTTTTAAATATAAATATTCACAAAAGAAACTGATTTCAATAGTGTACAACTTAGAGAAAAACAAAACTTCATTAAAAAGTGAAATAAATAAAATTCTAACTGATGCAGTTTTCCGTTACGCCATTTTGTTTCGGAATGCAATTCGATCTAAGAAAATGAGATTAAGTAATAGATTAAAAACTGGTAATAATATTTTCTTAAGGTCATACTGAAATACAAATACGCCATATTTTGGCTGAATTAATATATGATTCCGCTGTGCAAAAAAAAGAGAGAGAGAGAAAAAAGAACTATGAGAAATTTTAATAGAAACATTAAAACACGTAATAAATACTTCCCTTTAAAACAAATTCTTTAAATGTAAAAAGACTTACGTGATTTATACTTTTCATGAAAATAATTAATACCAAGGATTGTTATTTCAAAAACATAATCCAAATAATCACTTTCTTATTTAAAAAGAGAGAAAAAAATCCGTTTACTAGGATTAGTAATAAACAAAGCTTTTGGCATGCCACTTTTTTCCCTTTAATTTCCCTTCAGCTAGGAATGAAAGACAAAGTTTACTAGCAGGATCCATAACTGCTTTGACGAAATTAAAAAATAAAAATAAAAATTACAAAAATTTTTTTTGTCACTGCTTAATAATTTTTTTTTTTTTTTTTTTTTTTTGTGAAATTGACAGAAAATGTTGCTGGGGGTCAATGTGCAAAGAGGGATAATTAACAAGTGCTCAAGTTATTTTGACATTACTACTGTGCCCAAAAAGCAAGGCCAATTATTTTTTTCTCAAAAAACTCTTTATTTATTCTTCAAATTTATTTCATCGACTTCAAAAGTAATCCCCTCGGGACACAATGCACTTATGCCAACTTTTTTTTCCAATGTCCTTCAAAGCGCTTGACGATCAAGTTGAATCTCTTCAATCGACTCACAACGGTGTCCCCAGAGTGGTCTTTTGATTTTAGGGAACAGCCGGAAGTCGCAATTTGTGAATACGGAGGTTGTGGGACAATATGTTTTTCATTTTTGGCGAAAAATGCAGTGTGAGCTGGCGCATTCAGTGTTTTTCGGTACCAATCCAGAATTGACGCGTTTGAGGCCCAAAATGGAATTGATCGACCCTTTTGAAATTCCAACATCATCAGCAAGGTCTCTAATTGTAAATCGACTGTTTGCAAGTACCAAATCTTTAATTTTTTGGTCGTGAACTTCATCGGTTGAGGTGGATGGTCGACCAGAGGGCTCTTCGTCTTCAACGCGTTCTCTGCATTCTTTGAACTGTTACTGAATACCCCGTCTAAACATTTCTTTCCGATATAGGAATGCTCATCGAATGCCTTCTGCAGCATTCTATACGTTTCTGCAAAAAAAAATTGAATGCAAGTTCTTCGCTCAATTAATTCAGACATTTCAAAACCGCCAGATTCAGTTTTAGCATCTCACAAAAGGCAAGCGTAACTCAAACACTAATGAATATTTTGACGTCAAATTTCACACAAAAGTCAAGGACAGTGCCAGTAACTAAAAAAAAAAAAAGGAAATTTCAGGAGCCCTTGGAACTTTAAAGTTTAAAAATTAATTATAATAAATATTATTTTAAAAATGTTTAAAATACTGTGTTTCTCAAGGTAAAGAATATCATCATAATAAATATTTTAATTCAATGAAAAAGAATTTCCTATACTGGAATATCATATTTACATTAATTTATAAGATTAAGATACATCGTGACTTTGGTCATAAAATTCTATACCTTAACTTTATAATCATTAATTCTTTATTGATTCTAGACGTTATTACCTATCTGTAGGCCTTTTTTTTTTTTTACTTATATAGATTATAGCCGTATCTTTTCTTTCATAATAATGTACTTACTATGTTCGTGATCTACTTCAACAACTCTTACAATCTTTTTGCTTTCCAGAAAAGCAAGCCATAAACGTTAAATTCTTTTGTGATCTGTCTCTTGCTGTTTGTTGAGCTATTTGATGTGTTAATCGGCAAAAACTAGAGACTGAGCAGGAAATAGCGTTTACTCAATAAAAACATAACATAAAAAAATCCCTATATTTTTTCCCTGGCCGAAAGAGCAAGGGGATTACTGCTATTGGATTACTTTTGAGCTAAATGATGGTACTGCTACAAGATCTTTTCTTTATCCACAAAAATAGAAGAGTCTTAGATTCAGAATTTGATCATTCTTATAATGGCTTCAGTTTTTTATTTTTAGGGGATTCTGTAATCCTTTTAATCAGATATTTTATCCTGATAATTTATCTTTTTACAAATGAATAGGTAACAAAAACGTTTCTTAAATATTTAATATGTCTTAAATAAACAAAACATTCGTAGGATAATATTTAACAATATTTGTATATAATTACTTAACTTCAAAAAATTGTTTTTAAATTTTTTGATAATGGGTACTTTATATTTCATTTCATTATTCAGAAATATCCCAACGTATGAAAATATGAAACAAAAATTATATTTTTAAAATATGTGGTTAATAATTTTATATTTTAAATGAAAAAGCGTGGAGAAAACTAATGGCTGGATATGGATATTTTATTTAGATCTTATAAGATCAATTTCATATTATTTAGAATTTTCAATTTCAATTATTTAATTAGGCCAATTTTAATTATTTATTTAGATAATTTTTATTTATTATTTATATTTTTATTATATGGATAATTATTTTTTTCCATTAATATTTTATACGGATATTTATTTAGATCTTATTAGATCAATTTTATTTAATATTTTACTTTTTATTATATGGATTAATATTTTATACGGATATTTATTTAGATATTTTATTTATTATTTATTTTTTATTATATGAATATTTAATTTTTTCCATTAATATTTCATGTGGATATTTATTTAGATCTTATTAGACCAATTTTATATTATTTATAATTTTCAATTTCAATTATTTATTTAGATCATTTTTATTTATTATTTTTTTTTATTATATGGATATTTATTTTTTTTCCATTAATATTTTATATGAATATTTTTTTCCTTTAGTATTTTTAATGGATATTTATTTAGATCTTATTAGATCAATTTAATATTATTAGATTTATAAACTGAATCTAAATAATATAAAATTAAAAATTAAGGCGTTTAATAATCTGGCCATCAGACGTCTAATAATATAAAACTAATTTTATATTATTTAGATTCAATTTCAATTATTTATTTCGCTCAATTTTATTCATTATCAATTTTAATTCAATTATTTGTATGAAATAAGGTAAATAATTATTTTTTTTTTCGGTTTTAACAATTATGGATAGCATTAACTCACTAGAAACATGTAGTAGAAATCTATTAATTTGACAGAAATAGTTCCTATTTATCATTCCATTTCCACTTTGATAGAAGCTGGATTTGATTATCAATAGCTCTGGCCTTCAGACGTTGAATTGCATGCCACAAATCTCGCCCACACCTCATTTCACTGAAGCCGATGCGATTAACATCATCACACCTAGCTTATCGAACGACGCGACGTGACCAGCTTATCGAAAATTACGATTCATTCGAGCGCAGAAATGAATATTTCAGACATTTAGCGAAATATTCGTTTGATGGATACTTTTTTTGCGCTAAATGTCGCATTCAACACTGTAAAACACTGTTATTGATGTTAGAACTTTTCAATGAATTTCCGTATAAAAAATGAAGAAAATAAAAATGTTTGCTAAATATTAAATATAGTCTTATCGAATTATTTTTATTTAATGTTTATACATTTGGTTATAAAATAGGAAAATGTTTTTAATATTTGTTTTCTAAACTTTAAAATTATATATTTTCGAAAGATGACTTTTTACGAAAGTGCTCCTATCATAATCAATGACACATTTTTTGTATATAAATCATTATGCAACAAAATACCAAGGCTTTGATTTTTAAATTCAACCTTAATATTTTTTTAAATCATTTTTTAACACCTTCTCATTTTTTAAAGATAGTTTAACTCAAAATCATTTATTAAAATGCAGTAGAAGCAATTGTAACGATACGATTTTGATGAATATAACAATTAAATGTATATATTAATTTGGCCTTACTGTGTATTAAACTATTTTGTTACTGTTTTACTAATGCCTAATAACACATAAATTCTAATTTTCGATAATATTAAAATGAGATATTTATTAACTTCCAATCAACACACAAGGACCTAAAGAAAATGACTTTAATCTCTTATTACTTAGAACGTGTGATTGTTTTCAGCAAACGATTTCTGACATAAGATTGAGTGTTGCCATTCCAAAAAGAACAATCTTTGTAAAAAAAATCTCTATTCTTCCAATCGCAAACTTTTATCTTTGCCGTCTAGGTGTAATTTGGAACTTTGTCTTCTAAGAGCAATTTGGAACGACATGGAAACTACTTATTTCATCAATACTTCTAACATAACTCAATCTGTAGAATTCTTATATATTTATCATAGTATAATTCAAGAGAACAGCATTAATCTTAGCATAAAATAATGTAGAAAATCTCAGTATTATAATTGAAGCAAGAAATGCAAGAGTTTTGCGGATTATTTGAATGTAAGGAGTTTAGTGAAAATATTCATCTAAAACTGGGTATAAAAAGGTAGCAGTTATTTATTAACAAAATTTCAGCATAACATGCAAAAGTAACAAAGGTTATTTATTAAATGGCAGGGAATCTTACATTAAGTATTATACTCTATGATCTAATAGCTGTAAATTATTGCTGTATAAATTGATTTATTATTGTTATGATGTATTATTTAATTATGTTTTGTTATTGCTCTAATGTATGGTTTAATTATGTTATTTATATGTTACGTTTTTGTTAATTATTATTAATTGTTTAATCATGTTTATTATTATGTTATATTACTGTTTAATAATTTCTGTTACTATTTATTATTGCTGTAAATTATTTATTACATTCTTAGTTTAAATGCCATTAATGTTTTCACTGTGATAAAAGACTGGTAAAGTCGATTATAAGTCGTTTTCGTCGAAATTTTCAAAAGTCATGAAATGTAAAAGCAGAATTTCTAAAAATCAACAGAAACCATTTCAAATAACAAGGTTATTAGTATTTTTGGTGCAATAGATGTTATGACATCAATGACGTGGATTTGGAATCTTTATGCCTCAAGTAGTTTAAGGAATAGTCAAGTAGTTTAAGGAAGATTTAACATTAGAAGTAGTCCACAATGTTAAATCTTCCATTCATTTTCTAATTTAAAATACTTCATTTTCATAAATTTATCTTATGCCTTTTCTTTCTTAATATTCTGTACCTCGAAACTGCTGCAGAAACGATGAAAGAAATTGAAATGTGCTTGTTAGCAAAAAAGATCAAATCGTATCATGCAATGGCAAATATTACATAGGATACCAAACGGCTAACAAAAGGATTTTTTAGAAATCAGTTATATGTATTGAACGCATTTTCATTAAAAAAAACATGAATTTCCTTATACAGTTACTTGTGTAATGAGAGTGATTCCTTTGAGAAAATCATAGTTCAACACAAATTTGAAATGATACCTGAAAAATAGCTATGGTATAGCTCACCATGTGAAAAATAGCTATATATTTAAATAAATGCTACAACTTACAAAAAATATTTACCTTATAAAGACATTTCAGAATAATGGAATGTGATATTTATCGTTTTTAAATCAAAATATACAGCTACCGCTTATTTAAAAGAGTGGCAACAGTACTTTTTTCCCCACATAGTTTTACAATACATTTTGTAATATATTTTTATAGACTTTCTCTATTATGCTTTCAAATGCGAAATATTCTGACTTAAAAATTTGCATTTTTATAAGCAGGAAATTCCTAGAAGACTTTAAAATATATTCACTACAGAAAAGTCTTATTTTTAAGATGAATTTTTCTACATCATTCAACTTGTTTTTGATATTGAATCCAACATGACACCGACAGGCATGGCTTTAGTAAAGATTACTAGAGAAATTCTTTATCTATAAAACTCTCTTTTTAATACCAGAACAGCTATCTTAGATAGAATGATAAATGCCGATCGTAAATCTTTCTAATAGAAATATAAGGATCCTTTTTCTTCAGTTTTTAAACCTTTTCAAAAGTTTGTAAAATATGATTAAATAGTTTTATTTTTCTTGTTTCTTTCTTTATTTATGAAAAATTATTTAGCATTATAAAAGTAATGAATGCTGATTCTAAAATAATTAAATATAAATTTTTAATATTTGTTATAATGTTTAAAAAGTGAAATAATCGATATTAAGTTTAATCTTTTCATATATTTAATCTACTCATATCTTTTCAAAAAAGGCCATTTCCATTTTTCATAAAAATATATGTTTTTTTTTGTAAATTAAGTTGATAATGCTTTTTTATTTATATATTGGTATATTACAATTTTTAAATTATATTCTGTATTGCTAAAAATGAATAATATTAAGTATTGATAAGTATTAACTAATATTATGTATCGCTAAATAATAAATGATTTTATATATTTCTAAGTATTAAATAATATTATGTATAGCTAAATTAGAAATAATATTATGTATTGCTAAGTATTAAATAATATTATGTATTACTAAATTATAAATAACAATATGTATTGTTAAGTATTAAATAATATTATGTATTGCTAAATAATAAATAATATCGTATATTTCTAAGTGTTAAATAATATTATGTATTGCTAAATAATAAATAATATTGTATATTTCTAAGTATTAAATAATATTATGTATTGCTAAATAATAAATAATATTGTATATTTCTAAGTATTAAATAATATTATGTATTGCTAAATAATAAATAATATTGTATATTTCTAAGTGTTAAATAATATTATGTATTGCTAAATAATAAATACTATTGTATATTTCTAAGTATTAAATAATATTATGTATTGCTAAATAATAAATAATATTGTATATTTCTAAGTATTAAAAATAATATTATGTATTGCTAAATAATAAATACTATTGTATATTTCTAAGTATTAAATAATATTATGTATTGCTAAATAATAAATAATATTGTATATTTCTAAGTATTAAATAATATTATGTATTGCTAAATAATAAATACTATTGTATATTTCTAAGTATTAAATAATATTATGTATTGCTAAATAATAAATACTATTTATATTTCTAAGTATTAAATAATATTATGTATTGCTTAAATAATAAATAATATTGTATATTTCTAAGTATTAAATAATATTATGTATTGCTAAATAATAAATACTATTGTATATTTCTAAGTATTAAATAATATTATGTATTGCTAAATAATAAATACTATTGTATATTTAAGTATTAAATAATATTATGTATTGCTAATTAATAAATAATATTGTATATTTCTAAGTATTAAATAATATTATGTATTGCTAAATAATAAATAATATTGTATATTTCTAAGTATTAAATAATAATATTATGTATTGCTAAATAATAAATAATATTGTATATTTCTAAGTGTTAAATAATATTATGTATTGCTAAATAATAAATAATATTGTATATTTCTAAGTGTTAAATAATGTTATGCATTGCATTTAAATACTAAGAATTGAATTATTAAATGTGTTTATCTAATAAATTTCCTCAGAATGTTATAAAAAAATTAAAAAAAAATTAATTTTTTGCAATTTAATTTTTTTTTGCGTATAAATTTAATTTTGTGACACAATTTCTTTTAATGGAATATGACAATGTAAAAAATTAAATTTTGCGAGGATATACTTTACAGAAATATTTAAAAGAATCGTTGGTAAATCAATCTTTCTAAATTAAGTGAACGTGTTAGACAAACAACTTAGAAGTTAAATCTGATCTTTCAGCGTACTATTTCGGTACCATAAATCTATCTAACAGTAATTACAGTAATTGCAGTTCAAAGTTGCCTGCTACTATAAAATTACATGAATTATTTAACCGAGTGAGTTGAAATTCAAATTATGTCAGACATACGTCTTGAATTTCAGTTGAATATTCATGCATATTGAAACGTAGCCTGATTGATTTAATGACACAGTATTTTCTACCAATAATGATTCCAGGGAGAGATGACTAGCTGATTAGTTCGCAAACATCTTACGCGGATTAAATTAAATCCCTTTATGCACTTTTATCCACCTACACAACATTTACACGTACTCTCTTCAGTCTACAAATTAATTTATTCGTAGAATTTCTTCGCTAGAATTACCCAATGTATCCAATTATACATTTTTATTTTCAATTGTACAGAATTGACTTTCGGCTAATGCCAAATTAAACAATCTTTCGTCAAAATTGCTACATTTCGATTTTTTTAAATTTACTATAGATTAAACAAGGCCATGTTATATTGTCCGCTTATCGTGTGGAAAAATGAGTCATGTAATTTAATCACGTGCAAGATCATATATTCCATGAAGAATTAATTTCAATCTTTAAATTTATAAAGTAAATATAGAATTATATTTAGAAAAATTAAATAGGATTTAAAATGTATAGTTGCATTAATAAAGTTTACGATGTCCAATGATGAAAGATCAGAAATTGCTAAATTCTTGAAAATTCTAATTTATGAAATATATATCTAAATAGAGTTAAGGAAAGACAGATATTAATTAAAATATATAATTTTATTACATATGCAAGGACAGAGAGGAATTAAAGTATGAAGATGGAGTAAAATAAGCAAGTACTTCTTACTTAGAAGAGTTAAAATAAAAGATAGTGCTTTTCGTAAGAATCGTTGAAATATTTGTTGCGTTTTCGTACTGTATGAAAGAAAGCTTGAAAATCTTATCATCTTATTGAAAGCTTAAGATTTCCACACTATCTACTTGATCTCGACAAAATTAACCTCTTGATGTTAATCATGAAATACAGGGTGATTATAATTAAAGTCCACTTTCAAAATGCTTTAGAAAAGAATCACTCACCACAACGAGTTCACATTTGAACTGAAGAATTGGGGAAACAGTACGGAATTTAAAAAGTTCCAAAATGTATTAATAGAAGGTGCTTTAAGCGGCATAAAAAAGCGAATTCGGCTGCCAGTGATATTTTGAATCGAAATTACAACGTAGTTGGCATGAGTTGCACATTAAACCAACTGTAGTTTTCAATTTGTTTGATTGTTTCTTTTGATGGAAAAAATGACTTCCAATTCATTTAATAGTTGTGATAATGTTAGTGGAAACCCCATCCCACCACGGCAAAGTCATAGCAAATTGGATGGGAAAAATCGGTGGAACTTTTTTTTGATGTCATACCTTTTCCCCCTTCTTCAAGTATCTTCCGTTCAAATTTAAACTCATTGTGACGAATGGTTCATTTTTTACAGCATTTTGGATGTGGGACTTGCACATGAAATCAGCAATAATCGGAGTTTAAGCAAACCATCTACAAATGCTATTAAAAGTTTTGTAATATTTAATTTCTTACAATAAAGTTTTTGTTATGTTGGTAAATTTTATTGTTTTCAAATATATGATAAATCGATAAGATCCTCTAAAAATATTTTAATTACAAATTTCTAAATTTAACTAAGACGTAATTTTTAATGTGCATCGTGGTGTAACTTGAAATAAATTTTAAGTTATAAAATGCAATTGTTAAATTATGAATAATAATCAAAATAAATACGTAATAACGTAAATTAGAATTTCAGAAAAGTGTGTGCCCTTAAGCAAGCTGAATAATAGCATCCACATAAAATTCTCAAAATCAGTCCGAATTAAGATTTGCCATAAAAACGAATAAAAAATGAAATAATTCTATAATAAAGGAAGATATTTGAGTCATCATGATTAAAAATGTTTTGATTTGATTTTTATTGCTGTTCTAAAATTCTGATAAACTTAATTTATTTATTAGAGTGCATTAAAACTTCAGAGAATAATTGTTTTAGTTAAATTTTCATCTTTTCCAATTAAATAATTTTCTCTTCTTAAAGTAATACACACTTTTGTGAGTTGAATTATTAAAAATTTTTAGTTTCGATAAATAAAAAACGAAACCAATCAATATATTCTTAAGAATTTGATCTCAATCAAATGTATAAAAGGCAAAATAATGGTACTATTATTGGCTTGCTTCAAGAACAAGTAGCTCAAAAACGTTATTTAGAAATTGTAATTCGTTGAACGAGTTGGAAAAATGAAACTTCAATTATCCAAGATGTTCTCGTGTCAAGTGTCTAGGTGTCCTATGCCAGAATCCTTATCATGACGATTCAGAACAAAATCAGACAAAATACAGCAAGATAGTTAAATGTGGGACCTTCTGGAAATCATTTACTTTGATTACAATATTTAATCGAAAACTTAATCTTCAAATTCAAACTTCATCTTTTTCATATTCTATCAAGAAAGGCGAAGATAATATCACAACAGTAACAATACAAATTCTCACACAAGTGCCTCAAATTCAGAAAAAAAAATCTCGATGTCCGAGGTTGGTGTGATGAACTATCACTGTTGAGGTGTGTGTTCATGTACTGCCTTTTCAAATATGTCTCCATTTTTGCCTTTTCAATTATTTTATTTAAACACAATCAATTCATCTACACTTTATAACACACATTATTCGTTTTCAACATAATTTCCAAATCGGTTTATACCGATTCCAAATAAAGATCACGCTTCGGCCAATTTCAATCTCGAATTCCCCATCTGATAGGGAAGATACACTATACGTTTTCCCTCTTACAAAGATTATCAAGTACCCGTGGCTTGAGTTACTACTGTTGGCATAAACTGTAAAAAACGAAACTGAAAGACCTTAGACGAACACAAATATCAAAAGAGTGAATGTCTAGACCTGCATTGGAAGATCAAAAAGTAATACAAATATTTATACAAATTTTTAAATAACAATGTTAAACAAGTTGTCAAGGAAAGCAGAATGGTCCAAAAATGATTAGTAAAACCCAAAATAAACATTTATAAACAACCAAATCTCAAAGATATAAATTATAACATCCTAAGGATGGCTATATAAAAGAATATGTACCCTCAGGTTATTACAAATGTTATTTCTGCTAGATACAACACTGAATCCATAACTGAAGCACTTCTATTGTCGTATTCTAATAACATGGAGTAGACAGAATAACTTTCTGTTTAGAGTTTGTAAGGCATAGCAGTTTAGCAGTGTAGCTTGCTTTTATGTAGCTAAAATCAAGCCACCAGGCACAAGAGGACTATTTATAATAATATAGTCATTAAGCGACTGTTTGGTACAATCAATAATTTGTATGGAGTATTTGAGTGAGGTGATTTATTGTTCAATGCAGGGTTGCTTGGTAATCAGCAGCTTAGGAATGTGGCGTGGTGATGTAGAAATTGATGGAGTGATTTACTATTTCTGAGGAAAATGTAAGAGAAAAGACACACAATGTGGAGGATTTGAGAAAATTCTTTAGAGTAATGAACTAGAAAATTAGAACTAAAAAAATTAATGGTGTAAAAATTCTTCGAAGGTACCATTTTTTTTTTAAAAATATTCTTAGGTTCTTTTTTTTGTTAGTGTTTAAAATAGTTTTGTTGCAGATAGAATTGATTCTAAGTAGTTGATTGATGATGTCGCAGTATAGTGTGGTAGTGTTATTGGAATTCCACGGTGTAAATAGATTGATTATGAACTGAAATTCTTTTCTTTTGTAAAAAAAATATTCGTTTGTGGTAAGGTTTGAGTGTTAATATTCATATTAAGAATATCAACTAAAAAGTTATTTGTATTAGTCTTTTTTTAAAAGGAGCTCTATTGGATAAATGCTATGACAGATTTTATGAAAATTTTGACGGTTGGCTAGAACAGTTAGATAATTTACACACGTAAAGCATGTTTGTAAAGTAGGCAGTAATTTTTCAAAGTAATGTAGGAAAAAATTAGCTAGTATTGATAACTATTGAATTATTTGGAGAACGATTACCATAAGTTTGGATTGAAGATTGTTATTGTTGTAAATATAATCTTTGAAATGCTGAGATTACAGAGCTTTATATAGTTGAAGTTTATTACAAACGATAGTATTTCTGTTCAGTACATGACTGAATCTGTAATTGAATCCATGACTAAAACACATGTAACTACATAAAAACATGGAACAGACATCTTTTGCTTAGAGTTTGTGATAGTAGCGAGTTTAAGACTTTCATGAGAAACTATGACAAACTTTTATGAGAAATGATGGCAAAAAGGATTCTTTAAATTAAAGGTATCAATAGAAAATATATTGTTTGATGGCTCATTTAAAAATGGGCTCATTGTTATTAAAAATCTATAAATAATAAAGATGGTAGTAGGCTAAGCTTCAATAATATATAAATAAATAGATATATTTGTGTGTGTGTGCAAATTTAACAATAGGTTAATTGTCTTATAATATATCTGAATATATATGAAGATAAATAAAATCTGAACATAAAATTTAAAAATGGTATATAAATACAAATAGGTGGAATCTATTTTATTTTACCATGTCAATGTTTAATCTAATATTCTTTTAAATGCATGCAATAATATTTTCTACTTCTAAATTGCACATACCTTTATACCATATGTTTTTCTATAATACCTTAACTAATCAAATGCTATTTTCTGCTGACGAATACTATGAAAAAAAAAAGAGTGAGAATGAATTCACTACGCTAGTTGATTGCGATCTGTGAAGAGGCTTTGCAAAATTGAAGCAGAGCTGATCTTGGGTACTTCAGGGAGCATTTGTTTGGGTGCATTTCCCTTCTGCGGTTACAGAGAAATATCAACAGTAACGTATTTCCTTATTTTCCCCATAGTGAGGGAAGATTACAAAAAAAGGGAAAAAAATTCCCACGTTTTATTTCGTTTATATCCTTGGAGAAGTTGTCGATGGTGAGTAAAGCGTGTGGTGCTTTAAAAAAAAATTCTTTTTTTTTCCCTTGAATGAAAAGAAATAAACAGAAAAGAAGTTGTATCACAATAAAAGAAACTTGCAATTTATTTCTTTTCGGATCTATGGGGGAATCTATTTTATGAAAGCTGCAATTCTGTGGGAAGTTCGAATGGTAGTTTTGTACCCTTGGGGAACTAGCAGCCAATTTTGTGATCGAATTTAAATTGAAGAAATGTGTTTAACCTTATATTATGAAACGTCAATGTTTTCATTAGAATAAAAAACTGGATTGGAAGAAATCGATGCTTGAATTTAACAGGGATTCTTTAGACAATAGCCAGTGCATTTTATAAAAAGAAATTAATTATGTTTGTATCAATTGCTATCAATTAATTATAATAAATATTATTTCAAAAAATGTTATAAATTTGTTTGAAACACTGGTGTGCGTTAAGGGTAAAGAATATCATTATAATAAATATTTAAATTCAATGAAAAAGAATTTCAATACTTGAATATCATATTTAAATGAATTTATAAGATTAAGATACATCGTGATTTTTGTCTCAAAATTCTATACCTTAACTTTATAATCATTAACTCTTTATTGATTCTAGACGTTATTACTTATCTGTAGGCCTTTTTTTTTTTTACTTTTATAGATTATAGCCGCATCTTTTCTTTCAGAAAAATGTAGTTACTGTGTTCGTGATCTACTTCAACAACTTTACAATCTTTTTGCTTTCCAGAAAAACAAGCCATAAACGTTAAATTCTTTTGGGATCTGTCTCTTGCTGTTTGTTGAGCTATTTGATGTGTTAATCGGCAAAAACTAGAGACTGAGCAGGAAGTAGCGTTTACTCAATAAAAACCTAACATAAAAAAAAATCCCTTTATTTTTCCCTGGCTGAAAGAGCATGGGGATTACAGCTATTGGATTACTTTTGAGCTAAATGGTGGTACTACTACAAGAACTTTTCTTTATCCACAAAAAAGAAGAGTCTTAGATTCAGAATTTGATCATTTTTGTAATGGCTTTACCTTTTTTATTTTTATTGGATTCAGTAATCCTTTAATCTGATATTTTATCTAATAATTTATCTTTTTCAAACGATTAAATAACAAAAGCGCTTCTTAAATATTTAATTTATTAAAAAAAAAAAAAATAGCAAGATAATATCCAATAATATTTGTAAGCAATTGCTTAACTTCAAAATATTTGCATTTAAATTTTTTAATAATGGATACTTTGTATTTCATTTTATTATTCAGAATTGTGAATTGTTCAGAATTGTGTTTCAGAATTGTGAAATATAAACAATTAGAAGTACAGTTTAAGCATAAATAAAAAAAAAATGTTACATCTGTCCCTAAGAGCAGTATTTCCAAACAAAATTTGTTTCTCACAGCTAAAATGATGAAAAAAAAATTATTCACCATTATGCAATTCAATTATTAAACTTTTTTTTTATGTTCAAAAAAACGTGTAACAATATATAATTATTTACGCAAAACATGTAATGAGAATTTTTAAATTTCATATTATGCTAAAAGTTAAAATATATTGATAAGCATAAATAAAAATAATTACAACAATGAAATTTTTAACATAAGTGTACGCTTGTACATAATATATTAAAAAAATTAAAAAATGCGGCAAATATATTTTTTTTATCAAATAAGGTAAATAATTATTCTTTCATTATTAACAATTATGGATAGCATTAACTCACAAGAAACATATATAAATCTATTAAATTGACAGAAATAGTTCTATTTATCAATCCATTTCCACTTTGATGGAAGCTGGATTTGATTACCAGTAGCTTCTGACTTTCGGACGTTGAATTGCATGCCACAAATCTCGCCCACACCTCATTTCACTGAAGCCGATGCGATTAACATCATTACACCTAGCTTATCGAACGACGCGGTGAGACCGGCTTATCGAAAATTACGATTTACTCGAGCGCAGAAACGAATATTTCAAACATTTATCGAAATATTCGTTTGATGGATATTTTGCGCTAAATGTCAAACACTGTTATTGGTGTTGGAATTTTCAATGAATGTTCATATAAAAAATAAAAGTATATAAATATTTGGTAAATAATAAATATAGTCGCATCAATTAATTTTTATTTAATGTTTATATAATTTGGTTATAAAATAGGAAAAAAGGTTTTTAATATTTGTTTTCTTTTTCCTTTAAAATTATATATTTGCGAAGGATGGTTTTTAGTAAAGTGCTCCTATTATAACCAGAGACACATTTTTTGTCGTATAAATCATTATACAGTAGAACCTCTTTAAGTCGAACCTCGATAAGTCGAATAACTCTACAAATCGAAAAAAGGTTTTGTTCCCTTCCCTTCAAACCCCAAAACCTCCATTACTCGAAATTTCAACCCTCTATAAGTCGAAATAATTAGTCAATCCCCACAAGCCATTTTGGTATATATTTTCCTTCCGTAACTCGAAAAAAATTGACCTCTGTATCTCGAACTTTAACAATGTTTGATTTTACAATATTTTTACAACCTTTACAACTCGATCATTTGAAACCAATTACCTTTATAGTTCGAAGAAAAATAAGTTACCGACTATAAAGATTTGCCGACAATTCACGTCATTGTTTCTTAGAAAACAATGTATGAGTAAACAGTAAATAGAATAACCAATTCTATGAAATAGCAACTCGGAAGAAAAAGAATTTTCTGCTCTTTAAGCTTAGATAATGCTATAGATAGAGAACGATCGAATTGTCTAAAGCAAAAATAATAATAAATAATAACTGACTTTTTTTAATACATAATATTTTAATTTTAAGGTTGTTTCGGAATTATTTTGATTTTTTATTGTAGTACATAATATAACTTTTAAGTTGCAAATAAACATGTTTATTACCTCTGTAACATGAACTTTTATTTATTTTACCTCTCTAACTAAAAAAATAAGTTAGATAGAATCTAAACCTCTACAAGTCGAACATTTCCTTACAAAATCCGCGTAAGTCGAAATCCTCCATAAGTCGAAAACTCTATAACCTCGAATTATTTGGAGTCTCCCCCTGAAGTTCGCTTACAGAGGTTCTACTGCATAACAAAATACCAAGCTTTGATTTTAAATTCAACCTTAATATTTTTTAAACCACTTTTTTTCACACCTTCTCCTTTTTTGACAATAGTCTAACTCAAAATCGTTTTATTAAAATACAGTAAAAGCAATTATAACGATTCTGATGAATATAACATTTAAATATTTATAATAATTTGTCCTTTCAGTGTATTAAACTATTTTGCTACTTTTTCTAATGCCTTATAAAGCATAAATTCTAATTTTCTATAATACAAATATGAAGTATTTATTAATTCCAATAAACATACGGGGACTTAAAGCAAAATGGTTTCAATCTCTTCTTACTTAGTTAGAACATGTGATTGTTTTCAGCAAACGATTTCTGACATGCGACTGAGCATTGCCATTCCAAAAGAACAATATTGTGACTGTAAAAAAAATTGTCTCTATTCTTTCAATTGCAAACTTTGTCATACCATCTAGATGCAATTTGGAACTTTTTCTTCTAGAGCAATTTGGAACGACTTGAAAACGATTTCTTTTATCAATACTTCTAACTCTACTCAATCTGTAGAATTCTTGTATATTTATCATAGTAAAATTCAAGAGAACAGCATTAATCTTAGCATAAAATAATATAGAAAAACCGCATTATAATTGAAGATTAAATGAAAAATATTTGTGAATTATTTTAATGCAACTTTTAGGTTTTAGTGAAAATATTCATTAAAAAGTTGACATAAAAAGGTAACATAGTTATTTATTTTTACAAATTTTCAGTATAAAATGCTAAGCAATAAACTCCATTTATCACATGGCAGGGAATCTTACATTCATTATTATATTATATTCAATTGCTGTAAATTATTGCAGTATAAATTGGTTTATTATTGTTATGATGTATTATTTAATTAAGTTTTATTATTGTTCTTATGTATTGTTTAATTTTCTTATTTATTATAATATGTTATGTTAATTATTATTATTATTAATTGTTTAATTATGTTTATTATTATGCTATACTTCAGTTTAATAATTAGCTGCTATTAATTATTATTGCTGTAAATTATTTATTACATCCTTAGTTTAAATGCTATTAATGTTTTCACTGTGATAAAAGACTGGCACGCGAGTTTATAAGTCGTTTCACCTCTAGAAATTCTCAAAAGTCATGTAATGTAAAAAGCAGAATTTTAAAATCAATAGAAACCATTTTCAAATAACAAGGTTATTAGTATTTTTGGTGCAATAGATGTTATGACATCAATGACTTGGATTGGAATATTTATGCCTCAAGTAGATTAATGTTAAATCTTATTAAATCATCCATTCATAAATTTTTCTTAATTTAAAATTCTTTCATTTTCATAAATTTATCTTATGCCTTTTCTTTCTTAATATTCTGTGTCTTGAAGCTGCTACATGAAAGACGAAAGGTGAATGGGGGGATCCTCATGTGCTTGCTAATGAAATAGATGAAATCGTGTCATCTATTGGAAAATATTAGCTACAAAGGAGTTTTTAGAAATCAGTTATATATATTGAATGTATTTTTTAGATTAAAAACATGCAATTTTATACATTTACTTGAATAATGAAAGTGCTTCCTTTGACAAAAACCATAGTTCAATATAAATTTGAAGTGATACCTAAAAAATATGGTACTCATATATTTAAATAAATGCTACATCTTACAAAATATTTACCTTAGAAAGACAGTTCAGAATAATGGAATGTGATATTTATCGTTTTTAAATCAAAATCTATAGCTACCACTTATATAAGAGTGGCAACAGCACTTTTTCCCCACATAGTTTTACAATACATTTTGTAATATATTTTTATAGACTTCCTCTATTATGCTTTTGAAATGCAAAGTATTCTGACAAAAAATTTGCATTTTTATAAGTAGGAAATTCCTGGAAGACATTAAAATATATTTCTTACAGAAAAGTCTTTTCTTCAGATGAATTTTTCTATATCATTCAACTTCTTTTGATATTGAATCCAACATGACACCGACAGGCATGGCTTTAGTAAAAGATTACCAGAAAAATTCTTTATCTATAAAATTCTCTTTTTAATACCACAACAGCTATCTTAGATATAATGATAAATGCCGATCGTAAATCTTTCTAATAGAAATATAAGGATCCTCTCTTTCAGTTTTTAAACCATTTCAAAAGTTTGTAAAATATGATTAAATAGTTTTATTTCCTTGTTTCTTCCTATATTTATGAAAATTACTTAGCATTATAAAAGTAATGAATGCTACGTCTAAAATAATTACTTATAAATGCTTAATATTTATTATAATGCTTAAAAAATTGAAATGATCGATATTAAGTTTAATCTTTTCATATATTTAATCTAGTCATTAATCTTTTCAAAAATTCACATTTTTTCATAAAATATATGATTTTTTTTGTAAATTAAGTTGATAATGCATTTTATTAATATAATGGCATATTACAATTTTTAAATAACATTATGTATTGGTGAATAATAAATAATATTATGTGCTGCTAAATAATAAATAAGAATATAAATTTCTAAGTATTAAATAATATTATGTATTGCTAAATAATAAATAATATTGTGTATTCTTAAATAATAAATAATATTATATATTTCTAAGTATTAAATAACATTATGTACTGCGAAATAATAAATAATATTATATATTTCTAAATATTAAATAATGTTATGTATTGCATTAGAATATTAAAAATTGAATTATTAAATGTGTTTATCTAATAAAATTTTTTTAGAATGATACAAAAATGTTTTTAAAAAATAATTATTCTTTTTGCATATAAATTTAATTTTCCTTTGATATAAATTTCTTTAAAAAGAAATATAAACAATTTAAAATAAAATTTTGCGAGGATATACTTTAAAAAATATTTAAAGAATCTTTGGTAAATCAATTCTTCGAAATCAGGTGAATAATAAAGTGAACGTGTTAGACAAACAACTTAGAAGTTAAATCTGACCTTTCAGCGTTCTATTTCGGTACCATAAATCTATCTGCATAACAGTAATTACAGTAATTGCAGTTCAAAGTTGTCTGCTACTATAAAATTACATGAATTATTTAACCAAGTGAGTTGATATTCAAATTATGTCAGACATACGTCTTAAATTTCAGTTGAATATTCATGCATATTGAAACCGCAACCTGATTGATTTAATTACACAGTATTTTCCGACCAATAATGATTCCAGTGAGAGATGACTAGCTGATTAGTTCACGCAAACATCTTACGCGGATAAATTAGATCCCTTTATGTACTTTTTTCTCCACGTACACAAATTTACACGTACTCTCTTCAGTTTACAAATTAATTTATTAAGTGAATTTTCTTCTAGAATTATCGTATGCAATTATACATTTTTATTTTCAATTGTACAGAATTGTCTTTTGGCTAATGCCAAATTAAAACAATCTTTCGTCAAATGGCTACATTTCGATTTTTTAAAATTTACTTTATATTAAACAAGACCATGTTATATTGTCCGCTTATTTATCGTGGAAAATGAAGTCATATAATTTAATCACGTGCAAGATCATACTATATTCTATCAAAAGACTAATTTCAATCTTTAAATTTATAAAGTAAATATATAATTATATTTAGAAAAATTAAATAGTTTTTAAAATGCATAGTTGCATTAATAAAGTTTAGGATGTTCAATGCTGAAAGAAATATTTCAGAAATTGCTAGTTTCTTGAAAATTCTAATTTATGAAATATATCTAAATAGAGTTAAGGAAAGACAGATATTAATTAAAATATATAATTGTATTGCATTACATATGCAAGGACAGAGATGGATTAAAGTATGAAGATGGATTAAAATATGCAAGGACTTCATATTCAGAAGAGTTACTTTCTATGTGCTATATGTAAGAGCTGAAGATAATGTTTTTCGTAAGAATTGTTAAAATATTTTTTGCCCTTTTCGTACTGTATGAAAGAAAGCTTGAAAATCTTATCATCTTATTGAAAGTTTACGATTCACACTATCTACTTGATCTTTATAAAATTTACCTTTTGGTGTTAGGATCATGAAATACAAGATGATTATAATTAAAGTCCCACTTTCAAAATGTTGTAAAAAAAAGAAACGCTCTCGTCACAATGAATTCAAATTTGAACTGAAGATACTGAAGAAGGTGGAAACAGAACGCTATTAAAAAGTGTGTTAATAGATGGAACTGTAAGCTGCATAAAGAAAGCGAATTGGCTGGCAGTGGTATTTTGAATCGAATTACAACGTAGTTGGCATGAGAGTGCACATTAAACCAACTGTAGTTTTCAATGTGCTTGATTTGTTTTTCTTTTTTTGATGAAAAAATGACTTCCAATTCATTCAATAGTTGTGGCATTGTTATTGAGAAGAAAGCCTATCCATCACGGTTGGTAAAGTCATAGCAAACTGTATGGGGAAAAATCGGTGGAACTTTTTTGAGCTTTTTTGATGTCATACCTTTGCCTTCTTCTGGATATCTCGGTTTCTAAATTTAAACTCACTGTTTTATTCGCTGTTTATACTATTCCTTTTTTTTACAGCATTTTGGAAGTGGGAATTTAATTCATAATCACCCTGTACATGCAATCAGCAAATAATCGGAGCTTAAGCAATCCATCTACAAATGCAACAAAAAAGTTTGGTAATATTTTATTTCTAATGATACATTCTTTTCTGTTGGTAAATTTTATGTTTTTTCAAATAAATAATAATAAATCGATACGATCCTCTAAAAATATTTTAATTACAAATTTATAAACTTAACTAAGACCTAATTTTTTAATGGCTATCATGCAGTAACTGGAAATAAATTTTAAGTTATAAAACATGTTGTTAAATTATGAATAATAAAATTTTAATCGAAATAAAATATATAATGACGCAAATTAGTTTTTCTGAAAAGTGTATCCTTAAGCAAGTTGAAAAATGGCATCCACATAAAATTCTGCAAATGAACTGCCATAAAAATGCGTATTAAGACTTGCTGTAAACGAATAAAAAAATGAAAATAACTTTTGTGATAATGAAAAATGATATTTGAGTCATCATAATTAAAAATGTTTTGATTTGATTTTTACTACTGTTCTAAAATTCTGATGAACTTAATTTATTTAATAGAGTGTATTAAAACTTAGTATAATGGGCTTGGTTAAAGTTTTATCCAATTTATTAGTTTTCAATTAAATGATTTTGTTCTTTCTAAGGAAATTTACGCTTTTGTAAGTTGATTTGTTTTATTTTTTTTGTTTTTGATAAATAAAACGAAAATTGCCATAATCAACAAAAACCGAACCAATTAATATATTCTTAAGAATTTGATCCTAATTAAATGTATAAAAAAGGCAAAATAATTGTTCAGCTATCGATTTACTTCAAGAACAAGTAGTTTAAAAAACATTATTTAGAAATTGAATTCGATGTACAAGTTGGAAAAAATCTCAACTGTCCAAGTTGTTAGACGGGATTCGAAGTTCCTATGCCAGAACATTACCATGCTGAGGCAGTAGGAGGAAGAACAAGATCAGACAAAAGACAGCAAGATAGTTAAAAGTAGGACCATCGGAATTAATTATTTTTGTTTACAAAATTTAATTAAAGACTTCATCTTCAAGCTATTCAACCAAGGATGCGAATAAAACATCATAACAGTAGCAATACAAAATCTCTCTCAAGTGCCTCAAATTCAGAAACAAAATCATGATGTCAAAGGTAGATGTGGTGAAATCCTAATCACTCCTAAGGTGTATGTTCATGTACTGCCTTTTTCAAATCCGTCTCCATTTTTGCTTTTTTCAATTATTTTCTTTGTACACAATCATTTCATCTACACTTGACAAAAACACACAGCTCATATATAAATCTATTCATTTATAACATAATTTGCAAATCGGTTTATATCGATTCCAAAAGTATGTCTTGTCTCAACCGAATACAATTCCAATTTAATGGATTCCCTATCAGATAGGGAAGAAATGCGGTAGGATTTCTCTCTTGCAAGTATTATCAAGTACCCGTGGCTCGAGTTGCCACAGTTGGCATAAGCTATGGAAAACGAAACTAAAAATCATTAGACAAACACAAATATGAAACTGGCAAAAGCTGCATTGGAAGATAAAACAAAAGAACACAAATATTTTTACAAAATATTAAACAACAGGATTTGAATTTGAAACAAGTTATCAGGACATCAGTATGATCCAAAACTTAGTAAAACCCAAAAGAAACACAGACAACTCTCAAAAATATAAATAAAACATTCCGAGGATATCTATATCAAGGAATATGTAACCTCAGTATTTCTGCTCGATACATGACTGAATCCATAACTGAAACACTTCTATTGTTGTATTCTAATAACATGGGGTAGACAGAATGACCGCTTAGAGTTTGTAAAGCATAACAATTTGGCAGTGTAGCTTGTTTTACCTAGTTAAAATCGAGCCACCAGGCAGAACAGGACTATTTATGATAATATGGTCATTAAGCGACTGTTTGGTACAATCAATAATTTGTATGGAGTATCTGAGCGAGGTGATTTATTGTTCACTGCAGGGTTGCTTCTTGGTAATCAGCAGCTTAGGAATGTGGCGTGGTGATGTAGAAATTGATGGAGTGATTTACTATTTCTTGGGAAAATGTAAGAGAAAAGACACACAATGTGGAGGATCTGTGAAAATTGTAAACTAGGGATAAAATTCTTAAGAGTAATGAACTAGAAAATTAGAACTAAAAAAAAATAATGGTGTAGAAATTCTTTGAAGGCACCCATTTTTTAAAAAAAAGTTAGGTTCTTTTCTTTGTTACTGTTTAAAATAGTGTTCTTACAGGTGAAACTGATTCTAAGTAGTTGATTGATGATGTTGAAACTATTATTGGAATTCCAGGGTGTAAGTCGATTGATAGTTAAGTGAAATTCTTTTTTTTTTTTTTTTTTTTTTTAAATATTGGTTTGTGGTAAAGGTTTGAGTGTTAATATTCATATTAAAAATTTCATCTAAAAATTTTTTTTTGTATTAATCTTATTTTTAAATTAAGCTCTATTGGATAGATGATATGACAGGTTTTTATGAAAATTTGGAGGGTTGAAAACAATTCGATAATCTAAGTAGTAGTAATGTTTTTCAAGTAATGTAGGAAAAAAAATTAACTAATATTGATAAATATTTAGTTCCTTGGAGAGGAATACTTTGAGTTTGGATTAAAGATTTTCATTATCGTAAATATAATATTTGAAATGCTGATATACAGTAGTCGAAGTTTATTACAAACCACATTATTTTTTCTCAGTACATGACTGAAACACCGAACCGAACCGAAACACATCTAACGATATACTCCGATAACATGGAATAGACAAGATAATCTGAATAATTTTTGTGATAGTCATAATAAAGAGATTAAGGTAAATTGGAGGCTTTTATGAGGAATGACGGTAAAGGGACCCTTTTAAATCAAAGGTATCTATAGAAACGATATTTCTTGAAGGGTCATTTAAAAATTTAAAAATAGATTCATTGTTTTTAATAAACTATTTATCCGAATCCACAATAAAGATGTTAGTAAGCTACGTATAACACCAGATGAATTTAACTCTTTCTTTTTTTTTAATAACTGCTGAAATCAACTCGAAAGGTTTTTGCAGTTGATTTCAGCAGTTATTTAGCAAATTTTCACAGCCTCAGTGCTAGGTAGAGTTAGAAGTAGCACGAATTTCTGTGCCAGTCAATTCAACTTTTCGGATGTTAAGGGTCAGATATTATGAATTGAATTTAACACCTGTTAAAAAATTCAATTCTATGTATGTCTTTTAATTTGCAAAGTATACTGCTTATAGAGACATTTTTTTCTGATACCATACAGTTTTCCCCTTCTTTATATCCAAATTTGAATTCATTCAGACGAGTTTTCCTTTTTTTAAAAGCATTATGAAAGTGGGACTTAAATTATAATCACTCTGCATATATATATATATATATATATATATATATATGCGTGTATAACAATAATTTAATTTTTGTTTTTATGATATATTTCATTCATTTTATCTCATTCAGCTTTTATATATAAAGATAAGTAAAGCGGAACATATGATGTTAAAATGATATATAAATACAAAAAAACAAATGGCGTCGATTTTATTTACAATGTCAATATACATTCTAATATTCTTTTAAATACACGTAATAAAATTTTCCACTACTAAATTACACATACCTTTATACCATATGTTTTTTCTACCATACCTTAACTAATCAAATGCTATTTTATGCTGACGAATACTATGAAAGGAAAAAATAGTGAGAATGAATTCACTACGCTAAAGTTGATTGCGATGGGTAAAAGGCTTTGCCCAATTGAAGCAGAGCTGCTCTTGGATATTTCAGGGAGCATTTGTTTGGGTGCATTTCCCTCCTGCGGTTACAGAGAAATATCAACAGCAACGTATTTCCTTATTTTCGCCATAGAGAGGAAAGATCACAAAAAAAAAAAATTTCCACATTTTATTTCATTGTATCCTGGGAGAAGTTGTCGATGGTATAGTAAGTAAAGCGGTTGGTGCTTTAAAAAATAAATTTTTTTGTTGAATGAAAAGAAATAAACCTGAAAAAAAAAAAGTTGTATCACAATAAATAACTTGCCATTTATTTCGTTTCGGATATATGGGTTTTATTGGAATCTATTTTATGAAAGCTGCAATTCTGTGGGAAGTCGAATGATAGTTTTGTACCGTGGGGAACTAGCAGCCAATTTTGTGATGGAATTTAAAATGAAGAAATGTGTTTAATACTATGTTATGAAACGTCAATGTTTTTCATTAGAATAAAAAATTGGTATTCTGTAAAACTGGATTCAAATAAATCGATGCTTGAATTTAACAGGGATTCTTTAGAAAATAACCAATGCATTTATAAAAGAAATTGATTATGTTTGTATCAATTGCAAGGTAGAAAAAATACACATAAAAATGCACAAAATACTCATTCTAAATGTTTAAATCATATATGTGTATCAAAATACATATAGACAATATTTACAAAAATTCATATTACATTATAATATAATTTGATAAGAATAAACGTTGTTGTAAATCATTAACTCACTATTGTTGAGTAGAAGCGTATATTGATTGCAACATGTATTGATTACATTGTATATTGATTACATTGCAACATATGGTTACAACATATATTGATTACAGTGCAATATGTTGATTACATTGCAACATATGGATTACATTGCAACGTATATAATTGTAACGTGTATTGATTACATTGCAAGTATGTTGATTACTTTTTGCAACGTAGTGATTGATGTGTTGATTACATTACAGCGCATATTGATTTCTTTACAACGTTTATTGTTTTGATTGATTGCATTGCAACGTATATTACATTGCAACGTGTGCAACGTGTATTGATTACAATGCAACGTATATGGATTATATTGATTACAATGAAACGTAAATGGATATAGGAATTCTACATCCATATGCACGTTGCAATGTAATAAAAATATGCTAAAAAAAATTGTCTTTACAGTCAGTGCTTAATTTGGACGCGAATATGCAATAAAATTAGTTAAGTTGTTATTATATCAATTTTTAAATGAAGGATTCATTTTGAACTTATTTGTTAGCATAAAAATTTGTCTTTTCATTCTTTCATGATTCATAATGATAAAGAAATTATATTTGTTTAAAATTTCTCTCTTAGAATAAAATGTTTTGAAACAAAGAGATTTTGTAAGGTGTATAATTGAATATTCGTATGAAGTCAATTTAATAAATAGTCAGTATAAAATGTCCTATATTTTTTGTGTTTCTATTCTAATGCTGTATCTGTGTGAAGTATAGCATATTTTTAATGTATTCATAATAACTAATGAAATAGATTAGTAAAGATTATAAATTTGTAATTAAATAGTTAAGGCAGGTACTTGAGCTAACTGTTAAAAGAGAGCACAAACGTGTAAATTATTACAAATGTAAAAAGAAGCATGTGGATTTTTTCTCATATTTGATTACAATTCAGACTTGTCCACTGGTTTTATTGAAAACTTAGTTTACTTGTTTATATACTTTGGTGATGTTCTTTTGAAAACCAAAATGTTTTTAATAATTTCATCACATTCATAAATAAATATATGAATTTTATGGATGTTTGTGACAATTATTTTTCTTATGTAGAATTTAGTATTCTGATTATCTATTCTTGTAATGTTTCAGTAATAGCTTATGTTGTTAAAAATTACAATTAAATAATTAAGGCAAGGTACTTGAGCTAACTATTAAAAGAGAGCGTAAACGTGTAAAAGAAACACGCTAAACAATTTTATATATTTTTCTTTATATTTGATTATATTCAAACATATCCACTGGTTTTATTGAAAGTTTAGACAATAGTTTACTTGTTTATATATTTTGGTGATGTTCTTTTGAAAGCCAAAATGTTTTTAATAATTTCATAACACATTCATAAATAAATATATGAATTTTATGGATGTTTGTGACAATTATTTTTTTTATGTAGAATTTAGTATTTCGATTATCTATTCTTTAATGTTTCAGTAATAGTTTTATGTTGTTAAAAATTACAATTAAACAATTAAGGCAAGGTACTTGAGCTAACTATTAAAAGAGAGCGTAAACGTGTAAGAAGAAACACGCTAAACAATTTTATATATTTTTCTTATATTTGATTATATTCAAACATGTCCACTGGTTTTATTGAAAGTTTAAACATTAGTTTACTTGCTTACATATTTTAGTGATGTTCTTCTGAAAAGCAAAATTTTTAAAAATTTCATAGCTCATTCATAAAAAATATATTTATTCTATTAATTTTTGTGATAACAATTTTTTATTGAATTTGTCGTTCCGGTTATCTATTCTGTAATGTTTAATAACAGCTTATGATGATATTTACAAATGCCTGATATTTGGAAAAATATCTCATATAACTAAAATATATAAGTGACCTATTAAGAAGTGTCAATATAATAGTTAAATTTAAAAATATTGAAATATTTATGTATTTATTTTAAGTCTAATTATTCACAAAAATAGTAATCACCCATTGAAGAAGGTATGAAATTATTTTATATAGAGAAATATGAAAAGCTTAAAATTTAAGGGTCTTTTCTTTATATAATGATTTACACAATTATACATCTTAATTTTTACTACTGCTTTGCAATTAATTATATAGAATTTATAAAATTGGATTAGAGTTTGCTATCCAAGATAGAAAATTTTTAGGGCTCAAAAAATAACAATGTGCATTCTAAGGAAATTAAAATTCAATAAGTTATTTATACAAATTTGGGAAATTCTTATAAGAAATTTATTTATTAGGTATTATTAAATTTATTAGGTATTAAATATTAGGTACTAAATTTTATTGTGACAAAGAAAATATTAAAATATTCTTTAACTTCTTTAATGGCGCAACAGCGCTAAAGTGGGCCATGCCCCTCTGCCAACTAGCAGATTTCGAGACAGAAGATGCTTTGTATTTTTACGAGGTAGAGTTGTCACTACAATGCACAACAATCATAATGGACCAAGACCTGCGGTTTAAAGTAGGTTTCGATCTACTACAAGCATCCATGGCACCGCCAGGACTCGAATCCAAAGTCTGCCGTACCGAAAATCAAAGCACTATTCACTCGGCCATCACGGCCTCTGCTCTTTAGCTAAAGATACATACTAATGGCAAGAGAAAAATATGACAAACTATATACAAATAAAAGTTTAAAATCTGTATCATCTTGAGTTTTATAATTCCAACAATTTTGAAAAATTCTCATAAAATAAATAAATAAAAACATTATATTTTTGTAAAACACACCTGATAGTGTTAGATAAAAATATTCCTCTTTTAACGGAAAAGAAGCTTTAAAAATTCATCGAATTTGCTTTTTTTTACGGAAAAATGTTTGGAAGAAAAACCCTTACCAGCATGTTCTCCAATAGGAAAATCACTACCTATCGGGAAAAATGTTTGGAAGAAAAACCCTTACCAGCAATTCGTTTGTTAATAAAAGTTGGGAAAAAAGTTTTCTTTGCATAAAAAGTAAAAAAATAATGACAACCCATCACTCAAATTTGACACCAAATAAGCAGTGTTGTGGGTAGTTAAATTACATGCAATTAGTGTTTTATTCTAATGAGAACAACCTGTCACTCAAATCTGATAGCAGATATTCACTGTCAAGTATAATGAAACTCATGAAATTAGCTATTGTCTGTACGAGGTCGAACAATTACAGATGGAATATGGACTACACCATGAGTTGTTCCATCGTGATTAGTGATAGACCATGAGCTGAAAAAAAAAATCTTCTCAATAAGAAGTGAGGAAGCTGTTACCCCTCATGACGGATTTTCTTAAAGAGAGTTCTGCGAAGAGTCAACAAAGAGCGTTTGTTAGTTTGGAGTTCCAAATCTGTTTCTAAAATGAGCCCCTTGTGGTTTCGTACATATCACGCCTGCGATAATTAAAGTCTGCAGATAACGTGTTTTGATTCGTCTTAGACTTGAGAACTATGAAAATCTCAGTGAATTGCACTTGTGATCAAATTTATACTTTTAATTTTCATTTTTTGTATAATAAGCCAGAGTTCTGTATCTGTATATCTATAATGCTTATAAATAAAAATTAAAGTGTACCCATGAACCTGAAAGAGGCCCTCTTCTTGAAGCCGTTTTAGATCTAGTATTGGCCGAGACGTTACAATTGTTTTATAAGATAACAAGCCAAGTTATTTAAATAGGAATTTAAAAATAAATGTTGATTTTAAACTTGCTTGTAAGTATATTATTGTTTTATAACTAAAACATTTTTTTTATGATTATCTTAATAGAAAGGCAATGAACCATTTTTAAATTATAATACATGATTTTATTATCGTAAAGCAAGCCCTTTTTCTTAAATTATCTTAAAATAAAGATTTATTTCAGTTTAATTTATTAATATTATAAAATTAGCTAATTAAAACTTTTGATATGCGTATTTAGATAACATTTTTTTTCGAAGTTTTCAAGAATGTGATTGCGTTGAATATATTTGCTTAGTTACTATATATTCCATCTACTTAAATACTTTATGCAGAGCTAATGACGGTTAATTAAATTAAAAAAATTTAATATTTACGAAAAAGGTAGACATGCTTGATTACATTATTTTTTATCAAGTTAATCTCCAATTTAATTAATATTTAATCCCAATGTCTGAATTTTAAATAAATTTTGTAAATGAGACATCTATGTAATATAATCTGAAACACATTGAAAAGTATTTCAATTAACTTTTGTAATATGTTACAATAAATTATAAAATAGGCTTAATAACTATTATAAATATTTTTTTAAATTTGCTTTTGATTCTATTTGTCATTAATATTAAATCTGATTTTATGAAATTTTTAAGCTAACCAAATGGAACAAAATACAATTAAATGTCATATTTATATAAAAATGTTTTTTAATTAGAAAATATAAATGGTATTTTTATGATTGTATAGTATTGAATGCATCTTTAAATTTTAATTCATTTCAATAATTCAAAATTCAATTAAATTTATGTTTATTTAATAACGTGTTTTCGGAATAATGTTATAAGTCTGAAAAATACATATAATGTTTGAATGCTGTTTGTATAATGTTTCAATATATAGCTATATTACTAAAAGTGATACAATTAAATTTGGAATTTTATTTCTAATCAACGATTTCTTTCGTTGAAATATTGATCAATTTCTTTGTTATAAAAATTGTAATTGCCTTTTCATTGAATGATAAACATTATTCCCAAAATAATTTTCATTTATTTGCTTGAAAAACTCTATAAAATTATAAATTATCCTTTAATTAAATCTTACCTTCCAAATATTGCTGTTTTCTCCCTATATACACAATCCAAAAAAATTTTCGCTTTCTCCCATATACACTGGAATCAAAAATTGCTCGTTTTCTCCCCATATACACTAAAATTCAAACTAAATTAAAAATTAAGTTACAAACTCAAAAATATAGTATTTCGAATAATAGGTAGACTATAATAAAAATTCTTGTTCACACATTTCCAATACTACAGGACAAGGAATATTAACAAAAAATTAACAGAGATAGTTTTTTAAATAGTGCAAGTGAGACTAAAAGGATCAAACACATAATCTGATCTTTTTCAGAAAACTTACAATGAATGAAGCCAACCTGCTCAGCGTTAGAAGCCTAATAGGGAGCCTTTTTTTTGAAAAACGAAGTTGTTGATCAAAACTTGTGACATTATATCTGAGACGCGCCAGTTCTTCTTACAACATAAACATGATCTATGGGTTTTAGGCCCGGCGACTTCATTTGGCCACTGCATTTGGCGAACATCCTCTTTCTCCAGAATTTTTTCCGCAAGCGGAACCCTTGTAGACTCATATTTACTGTTTCATAAAAGAAAACGTACGCCAAACAGTTCTGCAAAAATTTCTCTTTTTAAGTTCAAAAATCTCACCTTTGTACCACATTGCGGTCTAAGAACTGCATAAAAGTCATGGAAAGGTATACAACATATGATGAAGACAAGGATTTTATTTCACTGCAGATTAATCTTCCATATGTTCAAATGACGATGTTCTCCAAGCTTTCTTTAAATAAAAAATACTTCTAGAATCACTCTGGATATTGAATTTTGATTCTTTCTTTAAAATGACTATTATAAAAGAAGCAGATAGAAAAGAACTCTAATTAGACTAAAGACCTCCATTATTACTGTGTCCAGGAATGGTGATCCTGATCCCACAAAATTGTCTCTCCAGTGAGCTGCGATACGAATACCACAGATCTTCTGCGTAAAAATCTTCACAGCTACATGCCTGGGTGACAGAAACCTAGCAATACGTAAC
>BPLR01021067.1:0-40621 GCA_021605095.1 Caerostris extrusa
TTTGCGACCAAAATTACAAAATATTTGGTGGTAATTTGCCCTTAATACTTCCGTTTTATAAAAGGCTAAGAGAGGCCTCGTGTCTTAAAAACGAGAATGACACTGACCTCCCTATCTGGTGCATAGAGCAGCATCACCATCGTGCAGTCAGAACTTATTCCTCATATATTTATTCATTATGAGTGTGCATTTTAAATTATTTTCTTCTCGATATATAGTAGCGCAGGTTAGATGATATGTATATTATTAACTTTATTTATTAAAAATAAATTAAATGTCCATGAACAGAAATATTTCTATTGAATTAATTGTTATATTATTAAATTATATTTTATTTCTTATATTCTTCTAAAACAAAAATAACGATTAACCAATTAAAAATACATTTCTGCAACGCCATATTTTGTAATTAACCAGTTTATCTAAAAAATACATGAATATCTGCAACGACAAATTTTGAATTAAATTCCCTTTGATTTTTATCTATAAAAACAAATTAAATGAATTAAAATCAAATTTAAGCGCTTGGGTCTTATTTTCGCCCAAGCAGTTAAGATAATAATTTTATGAAAAACTAACCCTAAAACATTAACTGCCATTTATTTCAGGGCGATTAAATATAATTACAATTTTTAAATCCATCTGAACATTATTTATTAGTTGACAATGTTCACGTAGAAGGCAAGTATGACGATATGAATTAAGATGATGCATTACTGAATTAGCGAGCCCCTGTCAAAAGTTAATGTCTGTGATATATGACATCCTCAACCCAAGCGAACTGAACATAAAAAAATATGTACTATTTGACCTGGGCGCATGTAAGCTTCTTTAAGCACTTAATGAAGCCCTTACGCCAAATATGTCCAGAAAAGCATTATGGCACACGTGCAATTCCGATTTAAAAATTTATGGGCCAAGAAATTCTAATGATAAAGAAAGAAAAGTGGTGAAAGCTTAACAATCACACTCTATTAGTTATGAAACGAGCCTTATCTTGTACAGTCACGGAACATTTGTCGAGATTATTGCAAGGAAACTTGGTTCATTTTAAAAAATTATACCCATTTGCATCTCTTTATTTAGCTATCATGTGCTAAAATTTTTGCTTATTAATGCGCTTAAGTCTTCTTTTATTTATTCTATTTGCATTTGTTAATATTTAAGAGTCATGTCTTAAGATTTTTTTGTAAGATTAGAAACCAAATTTGATTTTAATTGTATCAATTTGTCTTTAGTTCCATATTCATTAGTTTATTTGTTTTAGATAGCCTTAAAAAAGTGAATTTAATTAACACAAAGAATTATAAAATACGCGACAGTAGAAAATGTATTTTTAGTTGGTTAATCACGAAAACAAAAATATTTGTTTTATAGAAGAATATAAAAATAAAATATAATTTAATAGTATTAATTTAATAATATACCTGTATAGTATTACAAGGTATTAAAGTATAAATTTAATAACACCCATAATTCAAATAATACTAATACCACTCTATAGTATTATTTTAATTTCCTTCCTTTTAAATTCAATTTTAAATTTACACATGTATAAAGAGATATTTTAAGTACGCAAAAACATAAATAAAAAATATGAAAAAGTAAAGGAACTTTTAAAAATTTTATAAAGAGAGAGAGATGAATTAAAAAAAAAAAAATTCCCACATATGATTCCCATAAATATAATTCCCCACATATATTCCTACATGTGTCTTCTATGTTTGTTACTAATTATCATTTTAACAAACATAATTAGCAAACCGAACTTAGTAAAATAACTTGTCCAATGGATTACGTTTAAAAATAGTATATTACTGTTTTCAAATAATAGAGCATAAAAGTGGAAAAATTCTAATTAATAACAAGATTCAATGAAGAACTTCAAAAATATGCTCAATAGACGAATTTATAATGAAGCATCCTTATATGTAAGCATAAGCAAATGCTACATCTTTCCATTTTCTACAATACAATCATTAGTTTCACGTAAGTAGACACACTCAAGTTGCACCTTGCAATAGATGAAGATGGCAGAGGGGAAGATAACCCACCCTGACATAGAAAAATCCCCGCTGTTTAACGCAATTGCACACCAGATCTGATGGATTGCGTCCCCTCTAGCGAACCACAATAATGATAGTAGACCCGTTTCACGTAATTACTGGACTATTTTGCTTATATACATTTAGGGTTCTAATAGCACAATGCATACGGCGAAAGAAAAAAATGTTACAAAATAAAAATAAGAAATGACAAAAGCGGAAGAAGAGTTTGCGCAGGGACAAGGCAAGATGCAAGCTTGTAATTCGTAAAGTTCGCACGAAAGGTGATCTTTAAGAGATAATCGTGACTTGCAAAAAAATTCTTACACCTTTTAAACATAGAAGCAAATAGCGTAGTGGTGGAATTACTTATGGCATTTATTTTATGGCATTTTATTTTATTAATAGTCTATATTCCACTATTTTATTTAAAAGAAATGAGAAAAATATATGATACTCTAATATGCAGGTATCCTAAACTTTCGAATATCCTAATCGACTAATAACAACTAAACTAATGGACAACAACTAAAAATATAAAATTGTTCTCCATATCTGATTCAGTAATAGGACGGTGGCCAAGTGGCGCTCTGGCATTTTTTATTGCAGGCTTCAGGTGGCGTGGATGTTTGTTAGTTGTTCGAAATCCACTTTAAACTGTAGCTCCAGTCTGTTTAGCCCTAGTGTGCACAAGATGACCGTAGAGTGAGAAACCAAACCAAATCAGTAATAGCACAAGTGATAATCGTTCAATGAAAATTTTAAAAATAAATGTTTCGCAAAATTAGAAACTTCGAATATCGTACCCTTTTCTATCAGCTGACAATTCATTTTTGCAATGCTGCTAAAAAAGTCTTGAGAAATATACTTGTCCAATTCTAAACCATAAAAAAATTTTCAACATTTTTCTAAAACAGAACAATTTTCGGACCACCCGGTATACCATTCAAAATCACCACGAATAAAACAAGATTGGGTATATACCCGCAATATACCCAGGTGTGAAATTATAAATTTATCAATAACTTTCCTAACAAAAAAAAAACAGCGTCCATTACAAAAAGAAGAAGAAGAAAAGATTTATTTGTAGCCAGAGTTGCTAAGTCGGCCGGCCTCTGTTTCATCATAAATCACGGCGCAAACGTTCCTTCACTGTTATTAGAATAGGAACTCATTTCCATACCCTACCAAATGTAGGTGTGTCTGGTTCACATGCGATCAGAGGAGACATGTCCTTGGGAACAAGAAAAAACCTTTAATAGGGATGCAGAAAAAGGAAAAGAATATTTTGTCTACCGGTGAAAGAGATTAATTTTATTTATTTTTTTAACTCCAGTACGATTTTGTTCATTTAACCCTCCATTCGAGGTTGCAGTGAATGAGCATAAATTAAGTAGTAAATAAGTAGTTAAGGCTTGCGTTTTCCCCCTTTCAAGATAATAATAAAGCTGAAGGGCACACGTAATGAAGATCTATGGCTATTTTTTTTTAACTCCTCAGAGAATTAGGTCGCGCGCAGATTTCAATTTTTATCATGCTTTGTAATAAAGTATAATAAAATTTTCAAATAATTTACATAGTTAGTGTAGTTTAAAATTTAATGGGAAATTTTTTTTGGGTTGGAATAAAGTTTGAAGGTGTACATTGTGTCCAGATTTAATAGATATCTCAACAACTATTTCCCCAACATATAGATTTATCACTAATTTTTGACTTTTATGAATAGAAAATGCAAAATTAGTAATCTATATGATAATGATAATTATTTATCTATTATTTATCATATAGATTTATTAATCTAAATAGTGAGATAGGGAGATCTTATAGAGTTATAAATCTATATCGATTATTATTAATCTACAAGATATATAGATTTATTATTTTTTATAAATATCTTAACCACTTGATGCAAAGCTTTACTTAATAAGATACTTATATTTAATGAAGTATAAGTTATTCTTTATGCATTAATATAAATATACATAAAAATTTCTCATTAAATATAAATAAAAAAATCAGGAAAGTTTTGATGAAAAAAAAAATTAAAACTATTTAAAATTGTGAGCTATAATTGTTTGATTTTCTAAAAGAAATAAAAATTTCCATTTAAATTAAAAATACCCAATAAAGAATTATTGAATGGTTAGAAACTGCGTTTAAAATTAAAGTTAAACAAATTCCAACTTTCCCCGAAACTGCGCGATGTATTGAAGAAATGAAACACCCTAGGGTGATACCGAAAAACAGGTGTAAATACATGTTTTTTGACTAACACCACGAAAGCCCATTTTCTTTCTCCCCTGAATGCCCATGCTTTTACAAAAATAAGCAAATCTGCACATTTAAAACTGAGGTTTGCATTACAAGAAGTTTATTTTCATCATTTCTATGTAAAAATCGATCAGCCCTGAGGACAGACATAAAACTAATTGTTAACATTAAATGGCGACACAAATATCACGCCAATAATTCATTTCGCGTCAAAAGAATCACAGTCGTGGATGACGTATTGGGAATAATTATTAGCCGCATTTTAGGCCCATATTATAGAGTGAAAAAACCTCTTGATGATCCATGGTCCACATTTTGAAGAGAAACTAATGCATAGTTCTTATCAACCGCCTTAATTATAAATGAAGGAAATTTAGAGCTCTTTTTCTTCTTAGATAGAGGAATAATCTGTAAACGATTGAAGGGGCCTTAAGATAGGGTTTGAACTCTGTACTGACCTTTTCAAGGTCATTGTAGGGGGACCCTGTTTTCGTCCTCTTAGTTCTTCGGCCGTTATACAAGAGTTTTGCGTAATGAGATATAAGTGAACAAGTCTGTTGAAAATATCAGCAATTTATCTAAGGCAAGAATTATGCTTCTTTTTTTATGAAAAATAATTAAACGCTGAGCTTTTGATAAGGAGGATTTGTAATTCGGCTTTGGCACACGAACGAATTCTGAAGGAATAATTGCACTTATGTGCCCTGTTTAATGGCTCAAGGAGAAAATTAAAAATCAGTTCCATTTTTTCCCTCCTTCTCCAATCGGCAAATTATCAAATAACCATCATTATAAGATCGAACCAGATAGTATTTTCTTAAAAGTTTTTTCTTAAAACGAGAAAGTTTTGCTTGCTCACGAACTATAATTTGGTTAAAATATGAAGTAAAAAGAAATTTTTATAAATTCCAGTAAAAAAAAATTATTATCTTGAAAATTTTAAATATTTTATAACTATTTGATTTTACATCTTTGACGAAACATTTTGAAAGCTGTATTTCACTAATAAACGAAATTTTACACAATATATGAATATAAGCATTTCTTACTTGCATATTAATATTTACATTGGAAGAAATCTGAATATACAGATGAAAATTTTTGCAAAAATTAAGAAATCTTTATTTTTTGCACAGTTAACATATCACTCGTCACTGCTATGATACAATACATATATGGAATTAAAAAAAAAGTGAGAAATTCATTTAATTATATCAACAAAAAATAAGTTAATTATTCAGCCTTTCGGTTGAATAATATTAATTTGATTGAAAATTATAAATTAAAATGATGACAAATTAATTCACTAAGATAAGCAAAGAAAATTTGACATTTTTTTTCTTTTAACTTGATACCATTATAATTATATTTTTATCTAATCTTTATGGTGAGATATTATAGTGATATGCCATTTTTTATAAATATTCCTGTGCATGATAAATTTGTAGACTGTGGCATTTCTCATGATAACAAGTACTTGCGGCTTGATGGGCAATCGACTAGTGCTCTGGCCTTTGGTACCACAGGCTTCAAATTCGAATCATGGCGATGGCATGGATGTTTGTTAGTGGTTGGGAACCCACATTAAACTGTAGGTCCCGGTCTAATTAGCCTAAAGTGTGCACAAAATGGTCGTAGAACGACAAGCAAACCAAATCTTAAAAAGTACCAAAAACTGTAAACAATGAGAAGTAATATTGATAATGGTTAGTGGGCTTTAACAAAATATTAGGAAGAACGATAAAAGATTAGAATATTTTTTATTAAAGTAAAAACATGTATGTTAAACCAAGTAACAGTAAATGTTCTTGTATTTTAACTAAATCTCTAGATATTATGATTTGTTTTCAGCCAGATATTGCTAATAAAATATGTATTTGCTCGTTTTTAATTATATTTTCTGAATTAGGATAAGAGGCATAAAATCCAAATAATTATTGGTATTTGAATCAATATTTTGAATATTTTTCTGTTTTTTTTTTTTTTAAAGTAGTTTTTTTTTTATAAATATAGTATATTAAGCAATGGTCCAACTAATGCATCTGGATACAAAATAATTGCTTCATCCACTTAGAGAAAACGGTTGGCATGCATATCTATAATCGAATCATACCTATCTATAATTGACCTTTTTAGAACAATTAAGTTTTTTGACTTTAATTAATTAATTTTGCATTAATTTTTGTATTTATTCTTACAATAACAAATCCATAAGTGAATTAAAACTCGCGGCGTCAACAAGACTTTGTTCTCTGCGAAGAAGTAATAAAAGATTGGGGAAGATAATTCTCTAAGTTGCGTGATATCTAGTCATACAGTCCTCCAAATCCAAACCCCTAGTCTTTTATGGAGAGGGCAAAGAAGAAATCATACCTATCGTACGAAACGCGGCTTTTAAAAACAGCCCACCAAAGTTGAGCCTTAGACAAACCGCGCTATTACTGCGTCACTCAGACCCGCCAATTCGCAATAAATAAACTCCAGTACATGTGCCCGTGTAAATATAACCACTAAATAAAAAGCCCCCTAAAACAATAAATTACGTAATAGGGTGTTTCGGGGCGGCAGTAATAGAGTTGGATATTGCGATATTATGCATATTGGTGCGTTAGCGGGAAAAGTGCTGCTATTATGCGAGTGTGTAACGCGTTAGGTGTTGCTGCGAACGCTGACATTATTTCTAATTTATTCACTATGCCGAATCCAATCGGCAAATTTGCAGGAAAATGTTTATATTCTGTTTTATTACTGCTCTATCAACAGAGAGTGTGTATAACATCCGATTCGCTTGTTTTGATGACTTCCTTAGTTTAATCTTCGAATTCAAGCAATTGCAGGCCAAAGACGCACTATCTTAAGATTTGAAAAGAATAATTTTACTTACATTTTTATTTTTTTAAATATAGAATACAAAATGATTTCAAAGAATTACCAGACAAATTGATGACAATCTTCTGTGTATGACACACACACACACTATATATATAACTAGAATTTAGAAACACTAAGAAATAAGAAGTAAACTTTCAATTTACAATCGGAAATGCTTGAATCCATGGAAAATATTTAAGCTTATAAATCTAAACAGAAAATGTCTGTGTTTTTTGGATTACTTTTTCCACGGCTATTTCAAAACATTTTGTTTCCATTCCAGAATTGCGGCCTGATGGACAATTGGCTAGCGCTCTGGCCTTTGGTACTACAGGCTTCAGATTCAATCCTGGCGGTGGCATGGATGTTTGTAGTGGTTTGAAATCCACGTTAAACTGTAGGTCCCTGTTTAATTAGCCTGTGCACAAAATGACCGTAGAGCGACAAACCAAACCATCCCAGAATTTATAATATAAACAAATTTAGAACATAATATGCAGTAATAATTTCTGGTAAAAAAGATTAAATTTTTAAATGCGCATTTAAATAAAATTTCCTCGTAATTAATAAATTTTGAAAATTGAGAAAGGGAGGTGAATTGTTTTTATGAAAGAATTTTAACAGTAGAAATTAAATAAAGTAATTTATTAATTTTAATTAATGAAATTAATAAATTTTGACAGTAATGTTTATATATAATATATATTTATTTAATGATGGCAATTAATATACAATTTTGAAAATTTTTTTTTCTCAATGAGTATTTAATTTAATGAAGATGTTGTTAAATGGATTACAAATTGATGAAAACTTGCAGTTATATTTTAGATGTCATATTGAATTATCTATAAATAATCGAGTATATTTTATCTTTATGATAACCGTAACGTATGCCATGGATATTATCTTTTATCGAATAGTGAAAATATTACATAAAATAACGAAAACAACCCACCTTCGTGATACGGATAAGGGTCGTATATGTGCAAACATTTTGCTTTCTAAATCGCGCAGATCCCGTTGTATACTTTTCCATGTTTCTGTACTCTTCAGACACTTCTTTAATGATTCCCCATCCGCTTTCAATTCCTTCAGATCTTTCAGTAAAGCGTATGTAACCTCATCTTCAAACTGAAAATATATAATGTAAGCATTACAGAAATAGCCTTTGTATATCCTACATTGAATATTTCATCATTCTACATAAATTTAAAAGAAATGTAAATTAATTAAACAAAATATTTTTAACTAATTTCACTTTTATTGTAAGATTACTAAAATAAGTATGGTTACTAAATTATTGTTAAGTTAAAACTAATGAGGATGTTTTAAAAAATTTAATCAAAAAAGGTTCATAGTGAAAAAGATATTCGGAAAACATTTCATTATACTAACAAAATATTTGACAATTAAAATTAAACTAGACTGATAATCATTGCTTGTTTAATTGCTTTGCTTTTTTTTTTTTTCCAATATAATGTTTAAATGTCAATAAAAATCCAGCAAATATCGTAGAAAGTATTTATTAATCTAAAATGTTCGACAGTATTAACGTAAATTAAGACCGTCTAATCTGCAACTCAACAAGAAGTCGTACACTTCGTAAAACATGAGATTGTTATGTAATGGCACTTTTACTCAATTATCATGATGATCCCGCATCATTTAATTTTTCTTTCCCTAAAAATTGTTAGAATTTTTTTACTCTAGTCCGAGACGTTATTTCACCCTACAAATGTGACCGAAAAAGCTATAAATAAATAGATTTATATAAATTTTCTAATGTAAACAATTCATTGACTTATTATTTGGTTAAGGTTTATGTATGTAAGGGACGACTCGCTATGTGTTAATCAACATCACATTTTTGGTAAAAATATCTGCTTCTAATAATAGTGAGATACTTACTATATGGCAATCAGTATCACAGTTTTTGTAAGAGGAGAGGAGCTCGGCTTCGTTCAGTTTCGAATTCAAAATGTGAAACGTGTCGATGTATTTTTTCCAGCATGAATTCAGAGTTTCTAGTTCGGTTAACTGGGCTCCATTCTAAACGGGGAGGAACAGTATTAATTTTGTTACAAAACAACATCATGAAATACAGCATGGAAAATGTATGCTAATTATTCAAAAAAAGAAAGAAAAAGATTTGAATCATATATATATATATATATATATACACACGAGTACTATTTGAAATATTGTAATATATACTATACTATTTGAAATGTTGGTAACTGTGGACTTCTAGTTAATTATATATATTAACTAGAAGTCGACAGTTACCAACATTTGAAATTACAAGCACATATATAAATGGAATCACTAAAATCTTTTTGCTTGATACTCTAAAATAACGTTTAAATTATAATAATTTAGACTCTTTTTCCAACCGACCCAATTATAGTGAAAAAAAAATTTGATTTCCATAAAATTTTTATTTAAAATTCCAAAGCAGGCAAGTAAGCGAAATAAAAGCCATAATTTCAGATATAATTTGCCTATCTATCGACTGTGAGTGTTTACTATCTTGAATTATCAATGGCAGGTGTATAGTTAGAGATCATTTTTTCTATATTAGTCTTTAAATCTATTCTTAAAATATATATTTTATATCAACTTATGTGGTTAAAAAAAAACACTTTGCTCAAAATATACATGAGACATATTTTACCCCAAGCAAAAATGCATACGAAACCGTCCTGTTTTACAAATGAGAGGTTTGAAAACACCAATTTACGTGACTCCTCTCTGAAGTCAGTTTTAAAATGAAGAGAAAAAATACCGCAACTCCATACAAGGTCGAAATCTAATACCCCAATTACCAGATTCAAATAACCGCTGGCCATAGAGGAAGCCCAGAAGGATAAAAGAGAAAATCAAAACATTTTTTTTTTTTCTTTAAGATCTATTAATTGCCCAAAAACGGATGTCTCATCCTTTGACAGATGCAGGCCCGTCCCCCTTTTCGCCAAATGATTTTTAATCTAGCCGGAAGAGGGATGCTTCCAGTCTGTGGCACGTGCTCAGAAATTTGAAAGCCCTAAAAACTTCGGCTTCAGAGAATCTGTGAAAACATATGCCCGTTTGGCTTTCAGGGACGTTAGATTAAGTAGGAGAAAATTGTGAAAGGCTACTAGCATGTTATTTAAATGAAAGAAAAGAAAATATGAAACGGAAATGAACCATTTATTATTTCATAACTGAAACATATCCAACAAAAATTTGAGATTGATGAATAATAGAGAGAAAATGTGTCTCAGATTATAAAAAAATTTAACAAAGAATTTTCAGTGATGCATTTATTAAATTTTTATATCAAAAATGGAAAAACAGATCATTATTTATGAAATTTAATTTACATTTTTAATGAAATGAAAAATTTAATTATCGATTGCAAATTTATTAATTTATGATTAGGATAACTTAGGATCAAGCACAAAAAAAAAAAAATATTTTCATAAATTTGAATTAGTAGAATTATATTTCATTTAGTTCCTATACTTCATATAATCATAAATTAATACATACTCCATTGACAAGTTTTTATGGTAATAAAGTAAATTTGATAATAATTTATAACAATTTGTAAAGTAATAAAGTAAATTTGATAATCTTGAATGCAATTAATTTATAAACGTTTTTTTTAATTAATTTATAATAAATGATAATTTACTTATTTAGTAAATTTGGTAATAAAAGTAATAAATGCATTTATGATTATCAAATTTATTTTAAAAACAATTTATGAATGTTTTACAATTTAGTTCGTAAAATTTATCAAATTAAATTTTATTTACTTAACGAAATGAAAACTTAATTTCGACTACAAATTTATTAATTTATGATTAGGATAACTTTGGATCAAGCATAAAAAAATTTTCATAGAATTATATTTCATTTAGTTTATATTTCATGTAATCATAAACTAAAACACTATTGACAACTTTTCATGTTGATTTTGCAATGTATTTAGGTAATATTTGTAAAACATTTGTTTTAAAATGTAAAAAGTTCAAGAGAATTAAGTTTATTATTATTCATGATAAATGTATGATTGATTTATTGCTTTTTAAATAGCAAAATTTTCATGCACAACGCTACCCTTTGAACTCACATTTACTGTAAAATGCAGATAAAGCTTGCAACTAATCAAATATTACTATGTCTCCGGCTACAATAAAACCTACTTTATGACAAAGACAGAAATATTTTCATCTCTGAACCATCAAAATCGTCCTGTTTGATAGCCAATGCATTTCATAGTCACGCTTTAAAAAAAGGTTAAAAAGGTCAAGTCGTAAAGTTGAGGATTGTGAAAAGGCTAACCTGTTTTCCTGATACAGGGCAAAAAAAAAAAAAAAATGATACTGTTTTTTATTTATGTACTGATAACAAACTTTTTATCGCTCAGTGTGCACGATACGCTCGTAAAAAATGCACAATTTTTGATATTTTACCGTTATCATGCTTGCATTTTATGTAATGCTTTTCTTTCTATTTCGTTAAAAATGATGCACAGTAAAATAAGAAGCGTAGTCATATCATCCGTTAGTTTATGACCAGGAAGTAGATCAAAGGTGCACCTTTTTCGCATAAGTGTCACTGTTGTGTTGTATGTTATATATCGAATTTTAAGAACAATATTCCATTTGATAAAACAGCAAAAATAAAACGTTGATATATATATAAAAATGCAATCCGGTTTTTTAAATTGTTGATTTTTAATTCGAAAATGATTTGTTTGGTTGCAATTTCTATATAATTGTCACAAATAACAGAGGATCCTGAATGGCCGAGTGTCTAGAACTCTGTGCCACAGGTTTCGGGTCCCGGCTGTGCCATGGACGCATGTAATTAGGTTAGGTTTGTCGCTCTACGGTCATCTTCTGCGCACGATGAAAGCAAACAGACCGGAACCTACAGTTTAAAGTGGATTCCGAACCACTACAAACATTCATGACACCGCCGGACTCGAACCCGACAGCTGTGGTACCGAGAGTCAGAGCGCTAGGCTCTAGGTCCCATGTGTGTAGTAGCTTGAATCCACTTTTTGCCGTTGGTCCCGGTCTCATATGACTGTAGAGCGTCACTGAGACGAGTCATATTTCTACCTACGGGTGCTCCATCACAACAAACGCTGCCCCTATCCCTTCAACCATGAGTCCATAAGGGTTTTGGGGTTTGGTCTATATGTCTACCAAGTGGGACAAGAAACAACAATACAAATAACAGAAAAAAAAAGTATCCGATAAAAGGTATCTTATTTTGAATATTTTCATAAATTTTAAATTGACGAAATTCTAAAAATTAATGTATGTATAAATGAATAGTCCTTTGCAACTTAGACAAAAAAGTAAATTATATAATATGCATAATCACAGAAATATATTAAATAAAACCACCAGGTGTTGTCCCATATTATAATAACAATTATGTAAACGCATTAAAAATATTAATAAAGCATACATTAAATAAAAAACATTTAATAAAGAATTAATAGTCGAATACTAATTTAAATAATGAACTATAAATATTTAATAGTTAGCACAAATAAAAACACATTAGATTTATGATGCTATATTTCTTTTATATGGTTAATAAAAATATTTAATTGCCCCTTTACAACTACGATTGCTAGCTCTAAAAAAAAAAATAATAAATAAATAAAATATCTTGAACATAAATCTTACAGAACAATTATAAAATCGGCTGAAGTCAGGAAACATCAGACGTAAAAAGCATGGCATAAAAACAAAAGATATAAAATAATTTTTATGATTGGTGCTCAATCATAAATACAGCATTTAATTTCTGCAATGCAAATGTCTAAAAGCAGCATCCTTTCGAGTAATTGATGCGAATTTTAATAATTGTTCTTTTATGACCTTTAAATTGCACTTTCCAACAAAAGAAAAAATAATAAATAAATAACATCGTAACACGGAAAAGAAAAGGAGGGGCAAGAAAAAAAAAAAAATCTTGGGAGAGAAAAGGTAAAAAAAAAGCAATACTTCAACGGAAGCTAACATCCCACACTGTGATTGGATGCCGATCACGTCCATCTTAAATATCGAATCGCCCATTGGCTATCCAAATCACGCACACATAACACATTAGTGTCACATCTGGAGATCGAATTCCAAAAGCATTTATATTTTCATCTTTTGTTACGCGACTATGAAATGTAATCAGGTTATCCGTAAAAGAACCACTGAGCTTTCTCTGGTCAATTTCCCTTTATTATTAGATATAATTTATCCGAAAATAGGTACAGTTGGGGAAGCATATAGAATATAAATTTCTACGAAATGTAATTTGTTACTACCACTTTGTGCAACGTAAAGTGAGTACATACAAATTTTTAATAAGATAATTGAGTGTAAAGAAACAAGTAAATGATACAAATTAAATTTTGAAATATATCATGCATATAAGGAAATCATTATCCTCAAATATATTAAACTATAACTAATTAGTTATTTGATGAGGGGTCTGATGGCCGAGTGACTGGAAATCGGTGGCACAGGTTTCGGGTTAAGTCCCGGCGGTGCCATGGATGTTTGTAGTGATTCGGAATCCACTTTAAGCCTTAGGTCCCGGTCTCATATGACTGTAGAGCGTCACGGAGCTAAGTCAGACTTCTACCTTACGGGTGCTCCATCACAACAGAAGTTCTTCCCCTTTCCCTTCAACCATGAGTCCATACGGGTTTTTTGGGCTTGGTCTAGAAGTCCACCAAGTGGAATAAGAAACAACAATAACACAAATAAAACCGTAGTAAATAAATAAATAAATACCACTTTAAACCGTAGGTCCCTGTCTAATAGATCGTAGAACGTTGTGGGGTAGTGTAACTCGCGCGTCCAAGCTGCAAGTGCCCCCTGGATAGTGCTAAATGAGTAACAGCGTTCTTCGGTGCAGCCCACTTTGGGACTGCACACAGGGACATGGCCAATACCACCAAGTCCTCGTCGCAATTAAAAAAATAACAAATATTTTAAAAACCGAAAATAACAAATTATTTTTAAAAACGAATTTTTGTTAGACAAATAAATAGCTATTAGAATGAGGTTAATAACCCAAAGTAGATGGATTAATCATTTTGACACTAAAAACTAGATCATATTGGACAATCGTAATAAAAATATTTGAAAATATCGAGTTAAATGGTCTTTGAAAAAGAAATCGAGAAAGAAATTTAAAATGATTACAAGTATTGTATTGTGATAGATTACAAAGAACACATATATGCAACATATATGTAAAAAAAGGTACTTGTAAATAAATATCCCATAAGGAAAAAGTTTTATTTTTTTACATATTTCGATATCTAGACAGTACATATGCATATTCACTCCAACTGAAATAAACTTACTCATAAATTCTTCAGGATAATTGTGTTGCAAATAAGAGTTTAAAAAGAATTTTGTACAAAGACTAAATATTATTTTATCATTTAAACATCACTTCTTTTAATTATAAAAATTCTTTTGCATGATTTTTTTAATTTTTAATAACAATTAAAATCCTTGGTATGTTTGGTACGTCACTCTAGTATCATTTTTTGTGCACGCTTTGGGCTAATTAGATTGGGACCTACAGTTTGACATGGATTCCGAACCACTCACAAACATCAATGCCCCCGCCAGGATATGAACCTAATATATCCTTATTTAATTACAATTTAAACATGTGATGTACTTATATTCTACAAACGATCTTAACTTCAAAGAATAAAGAAAATTTCTACTTAAAGTGAGTGCAACTATATGTGGAATAATTTCCGTTTATAAAAAAACAATCTTATTTGATTAAATAACAAAATAATCATTTTCGTAATAATTTAAGATTCGTTAATAAATAATGACATTCTTCAAATCGATTTATATTGTGAAAACGAAAATTATATTTTAAACGTTTCAATTTGCATTACAGAGTTGGAAAAAATAACATAGTTTTTTTTTTTTTTTTTTTATAAAATTAATTTTTTATTAACAAAAAATTAATTAAATAAATACTTAAGTTTAATTGTAAAGAAATTTTTCATCATCGGAAATGAATGCTGAAGTTATTTAATCATGCCCATTATTAATTTAATTATATAAAAAGTTGTTTAGGAATGTGTATTAATCGTTTGAATGATTTAGGATTTTTTTTAGTATATAATATGTGAACATTAAATAAAAACCATATAGGAAATTAAGAAAACATAAAAAAATATTTATATTTTTTCAAAAGAAATTATTTACGATTTATTTTACAATAATTACATTAGAGAAAATAATGTCCATATCATTATGATTCGATTAGATTTGAGCAAATAAAAACAATTTTTTTCACATAAAGCAAAGACAGTAGTCGCAGAATGATAATTTAGAAAAATCTCACCCTGGTGCTTTTTCGCGGAATATCTGGTTTGAATCATTGTTATGATCCTCTGCACATGAGTCGTTTTCTAATGTGGAATTTTAATTCCCAGTCAAAGGGGAGTGGACATGATTTCCACACACCAAATAATATTAAAAAAGAAAAGATCCAACGGAAATGGATCCATTAAAGCTCACTAGGACTTATGATAATAATTAAACGACATTTACTAATTACTTTCGGCCATAAGAACAGCGACTGGATAAATGATAGCTTCCTGAATGGAGTCGCGACGTCAATTTTGATGAATTGCGACCCCCCCCCTTTTCCTTCCTCGGGCCTGTCCCAATAAGAATCGTGCCCAGAATTCACACGTCGCTTTGATGCGTTTTTCTAAACGATCGAAAAAGAACGCATTTCGAATGCTGAGCGCATCCCCAGATACCGTACTTTCGATCTAAGTTCATCTGCTGAGGTCGACCCCATTGTGTAAATACGTAGCACTTCGGTAGGATGAAAGGAGGTGCAGAAGTAATAGAAAAATCTAAGATTGTGGTTTTAATTAATCAATATTTTGATTCGGAAGTGGAAAAATATATCAGTGTCACAAGCAGGATTTTTTCCCCCTGTAGTATTTCGTAAATCAGGATCTACAGGTTATCACTTTCGCTCGTGTGACCTTTCTTGGCGAAATAAATTGGATCTGTCGATTGCTTTTGACAAACTTGACCTTTGCAGTGTGACCATTACCGGTTGGAGTTCATTCAATTTTTTTTTATACGATAAGTTTTATTTCTTAAAATGCATTAAAGTACCAAGATGTATCGTGATTATTTTATACATGGCTTTGAAAAAATTGTGACTTTTTAAATTGTTGTTTAATTATTCAGTTTCATGTATCTAAAAGTTAATCCAAGCAAGAAACTGTTACATTTTTCTGCGCTTAATTATAAGAATATAAAGATTTTCTAAAGTAAAGGGAACTTTAAAATGAAATAAATTTTTTAACATATGAAATTTAGCTAGCGTTCGGTGCCACAGGTTGCGGGTTCGAGTCCCGGCGGTATCATGGATGTTTGTCGTGGTTCGGAATTCACTTTAAACTGTAGAAATTAAATTATACATTAAACTCAACTTGATTTTTTTATCATTTTCATTTTTTTAATTTTTTTATCATACATAAATTAAATATCTACTCGGCAAATTTATCAACTGTTTTTTAAACAATATAGTTAGCACGGTCAGACAACGATTCATTCCTTAATCAAACATATTTTGGTACATATATCTTTTTTAATTATATGTATGTGTGTGTTCGCTATAGACTATATGATAAACCCAAGTGCATTTTGCAGACAATTGAAAATTATAAGATTTTTTACTTTTATCAACGTAAAGTTTAAGGAAGGGCCTGATGTCCGAGTGATTAGTGCTTTGGTGCTCAGTGCCGCAGGTTCTGGTTCGAGTCTCGGTGGTGTCATGGATGTTTGTAATGATTCGGAATCCTCTTTAAATCGTAGGTCTCTGTCTCCTATGTCTATAGGACGTTGAGCGGCTGAAAGCCCTACCCTATAAAAAGAAAATCCTCTCCTGTCTCGAAATCTGCCAGTAGACAAATGGCTTTGGCCCACCATGGGGTTGTTGCGCCAATAAAGAACAATTTATTGAACTCACTGTTCGTAAATATCTTCCCATTTCTGATATAGTTCCGTGACTTCTTCCTTGAGAGAGTTGTCCACATATTTCGCATCGTTGCCGTATTCGGTGACGAAACGATGCACTTGAAGATTCACCGCCAGAAGCTGCTCTCTTGTGTCCTGCAATGTACTTAACACCAGCTGTAAAAAAAAGAAATATCGAATTAATCATTAAATTAACTTATTAAAAAAATATCTTCATATTATTAATAAACAAATAAGTTTATTAAGGATAACCACTTTGTTCAAAAGCTAACGAGCTTTTGAACAGATATTTTTACAGATATGCATGTCTTACATGAAAAATTTAAATTATTATGAAACCTACAATAAAAAGAGATCTGTAAAGAGAACTAATTATGTTATAATGCGACTCAATTTAATTAATTTCTGGGTAACAATGGCAGTATAAAAGATATTGCCTACAAATGAACGACACACTGACAAGTTCAGTATTTTGTAATCGTTTTTTTCCCCTTGTATTTGTTTATTGATAAGTTAAATTTTTTGTGTATAATACGTATATTTGCGCTAGGATCATAATATTTCAAGAAATTGCTATTCCTAAATTTCAGCAAATAGAAGCTAATCACAGGGAGAAATAAGATAACTACTGATACACTCCAAATCACTCTTAACGGAAACGTGAGAGATTTACTTCAGGTTATTTTACTTCAACTGTGACAAAAATCAATGTGATATTTTGTCACAGTCGCACTGTCATTGGTAATCTTAGAGACACGATTTTTGGACTCGCTACCATTAAACATTACCTAAATTTACATAGCTTAGAACATAGCTAAATACATAAACATGTATACTTGATCCGGCAAAAAGGAAATCCGCCTGTAACCACATAATACCAATTAAATAATCCTTGCACCTTGTAATATCAATTTCATTTCTAATGCCTTTTACATTTTTTTTTTTTTTTTCTTCTTCAGCCTTTGCCATTCATTCCTTTTCGTACCTAATCGATTTTGTCAGAAACGGCAGCAGGTCCCAGAGCAGTGGTAACACTAAACCATCTCGTATCTGTTATTTTCTCCATAATCATTATATTTGGTGCCCACTACGAGCATTAACACGCGTCTTTATCACGATGTAATCATCCCCATTTTTTTTTTTCCACGTTACTCATTGTTCACTGAGAATCAATTGTCGTGCCATTAGGAACACAGTCCAAGCTTCCAATTGTAACAGATTTCGTATCTCCTCCCCTTTTTCCCACTTCCGAACAAAAATGATCTTAGTGGGGCACGATTTGTCGATTGTCGTCGCAATTTTGGATTGCTCATTGAATTCTGCACCAAATGGCTCTATTCTTTGTGAGGTAATTACGATCAGTGTTAAAGGCGGAATTCTGACTCTACTCCTAAGCCACTTCCTATAATTTATTAAGATTTCTTTACGATTTTTTCCCCTCAATAGAGAGATGAAAGCTTCAAATGTTCATTCAGAACTGTATTAGTGAGCATTAACATCTGTGATAAATCTAGTTATGTTTCATGGTTGTAATTTCAGCTATAATTTAAAATTAAAAAAAAAAAAAAAAAAGTAATATAATTTTTAAAATCAATGAAAAATAAGCACTTTGTCTCCAAACATACATCTTTTATATAAAGAGAGAGACAAAAAAAAAAAAAAAAAGATTTTAAATCACTATTTTTCAAAATGCTAATTAATATATATTTGAAAAAAAAAAAAAAACCAAATCAGTCTAATCTTCATATATTTAATTTTTTCTATATTAGATATCCTATTCATTGCATCTCGTAGCTTTCATTTGTTTATCGCGATGTTTTTTTTTTACCTTAAGCAGAAAAATTCTTTGTTTATTTTGAACAGACTATAGTTTTTTTTTTTTTTTTTAAAGAATACAGAACAGAATTATGAAGCTAATCATTCTCCATAAAATATTATAATTTTAATACATGAAAAATAGTGATGTCAATATAATTGCACGGAATGCATATATATCTTGATTCCTAATCTGCATCTAAATCAAAAGATAAAAATTTACATATTTTAATTTCATTTTATAGAGAATACATACAAATTGATGAACTAAGTGTTACACAACTGTATTTAAATAAATATTAAATTGTTTTCCTTTTAACATTGACAAATATTTAAGAAACTAAAATTTATCATAAGAGCATGTTTTTAAAAATCATTTAATAAAACTTTAAAATCGTGGAAAATCGATGAAATGGAAGACTGCCAAAAAATGGTTGCTAAATACTAAAATATAAATTCTTAAAAACAAGTAGTACATATTCGATAGTTTTTTCACAAAAATTATACAATGCTAACTTCAAATCTATTCTTTTTATGTTAAACGTTACTAAAGAGCCATCTATTGACAGGAATCGAAATTATAGATGTAGTAAGCTATTTGATTAATAGATGGCAGCACGATACAGTCAGCACAACTATGGATAATTAAATACAATTTTCATTCAAATAATTTTTGAATTCTTAGAGAATACTTTTTTTTTTCTAATTAAAGAATTAGATTTATTTGAAAAACTGCTTAAAGTACATATTAATTATATTCTATAAAAAAGAAACCATCTTGAAAATAATAATAAAAAAAAACATAAAAATATAATACTTAAAAGACACTTCCAAATATAAAAATTCCAAGAATAATTCCAAATATATTTAGAGCATAATTTCATGAATTACAGTCTTTCTTAAAAATATAAAACTGACATGTTTATTTTTTTTATAATGATGCTGTATAGTACATATTTTCACCAGTAGATGGCAGCACGAAATTTTCACTTTTTTTTTTTTTATTTGCTTATGATTAATTGATAAATAAAGAAAGAGAGGTGAAATAAATTGAATGAAAGCTACAATGTTTTTGTACTTTTAGCAGTATTTTGCGTCCGGATCTTTTGATTTTTTAAAACAAACATTTGTAGTATTTAATCATATCATTCGATTATAAATTTAAAAGATCCTTTAATAAAACTGTCTCATTTTAGATAGTTTAATAATTAAATAATTACTGTAGAATTGCTAAGAGCTTTTACTTTTTAAATATAAATTTTCAATCTTTAAAAATTTTAGAATGTTTAATGTAAATATAAAATAAAAATATTTATTTTTAATACTTCATAAACAATAAATAAATAAGTTCAACTAAAAAAAGTAAGCAAAATTTTTTTCAAATACTTTCTGATCTCCTCAAATTAGTACAATTATGTTTCTTTAGTATAAAAATGTACCCTGATAAGTTTTAAAGTAATCTAACGATAACAAAAATTTATGGCAAAATAAAAATTCCATATAATATATATTTATCTTACCTGCAGTCTAGATATATTGTCATGAAGTTCTTCCCATGATTTAAACTCTTTCGTTCCAAGAACATTGAGAGAATCGAGTTCTGACATTTTGTGAAATAAGGCCTCGATATTTTCTTGTGCTCTCAAGTATTTCTGTTTAATTTTATCATCATCCACTTCTTCATACATTTCAATACTTTTCTTCAAACACTTCCACTCTCCAACCAGATCTAAGACAAAATGAATGGAAACTTAAACACGTTTATTTTTTAAATCTAAACTAAGGATTACTGTTATAAAAATAAAATTACTTTACAAATTCACCAATAGATGGCGGTGTATTATTTTACAGGAAAGGGTATGAAAAATGTCTAAGTGGGGGAGAAATGTTTTATGTTATTTTCGAATTCAAATCATCACTAGACTGAAAAGAATTTGACCTTGACTGGACGTACACATGTCAACGTAGGTGAAAAATGTTTATCCCACCAGCAAATATGCACGATGAAATATTCTCTAACGTAACGCAAAATCATATCTTTATTAAAAATATGAAAAATTAACAATTATTTTCTCGCAGATTAAATATAATTTACCAATTTTTTTTTAAAAGTCCTATATACTTTTATCTATTTTAGATTTTAGTTCATTGAAATATATATTTAATTCAGAAAAAGAAATTATAATTTTTATCAAATAAATTTGAATTTTGTAAATCAATACTCACAATGCAACTCTTTCAAATCACTCTCCGAAAAACAATTTTCTTTTCCATCAATTTCGATATGTTCGAGGATCGTCTGTAACCAGTGTAGGTGCGTCCCACATGTTGCTAACAGTTCAGCCTATGAGGATATAAATGTTATTAATTTCTTTTAACTGTTTATTAGTGAGTTAAAAACAGGTTAATTAAGATTGTTATATTATATTATCATTGCTGTTAACTGTTTTTTTAATGTAATTAAATACAGCAGTAACATTTTTAGACAATAACCATTAATAAAATGATGAAAATGCTAATTAAAACAAAAATTGACATTTTAGAACCGGTAACATTTTAAATTTATAGTCATGCATGATAAATAAATTATAATGCTTTAAATTACTATTTTTCAACGCTGATTACTTTTCAATTTTATTTTTACTTTCAATCAAAAAAGTTATACCTAAATCAAAACATTTTGATTTATAAAGACAAAAAACAGGAATACAAAGTCATCAATACCTTAAACAACCTACCTCGAAATCCTCCATGCTTAACAACACCATTAAACATTCACCATTAGAAATATATCAAAGTTCAATAGTTTTACACCAAACATTCACAAGGGAAAATTATCAACGGTTTACAAAGAAACTATAGTGCAGCTCTAATTAGAAATAATATAATTGTCGTGAGCTGATCTGTAAGAATAATACCTTGTTCTCTAATTATTACGACCATGGTTATAAATATTGCACAATTAAACATTGTTTGCTCAGTAATAAATTGAAATGAAGCAGAACTTCTTAATTGAAAACATGGCCAAATGCCAGACTTCATGTCCGGACCTATCAACGATCCTTCATTTGTTATGCAACAAGGAAGGTCACGTATTCGGTGTGACGTGATCTTGAAACACGATTGTTTATGATCACGTTTCAGTAACGTCATCCTGCCGCTAATTTGCGTGTATGGAGCCGACAGTGTGAATTTCATATGCTCGGGATCAATAGCGGATTCTTCAATAAAATTTTACCTCAAGTGGAGAAGAACAATACTTTCCTTGAAAGTTTTGTAAATGGATTCTTATTGGTGATTTGTTACTTGACTTGAATTACTTTTTATAATAAATATTCATTCAGTACAAAATGTTTAATTTAAATTAAGGATCCTTAGATGATTAACATTATGAATGGATGATTCAATCTTTTGTATAGAAGAATAATATTCATAGATATAATTTGACGTGAATTTTTATTCTGAAAATTAGAAGGGTGGATAAGGGGGGGGAAACGAGTATTAACGAGTTTTAACTATTAGAGAATTCATTTTTTAAAAATAATAAAAAAATGCTTTTATTTATTATAAAAATAATTTTAAGGTAAAAAGATTGGCTAATTATCATGCAAGAATAGATAATAAAATCAAACTGTGCCATTTAATTTTATACGTATTTTTATGCTTTAGGATATTTTCTCAAATTCCGTTCAGATATGTAAATATATATTAAAATAAAATACTCTTCATTAAAATCTTAATATTACATTAAGATACTCTTAATTTACTTATAGTATCCCTAAAGAATTTTAAAATTAATCTTATTAGTCAATCACAGAAAAAGTTATAATTCAATTCAAGCTATTTTTCTCTAGACAATATAAAATGATTTTTACTATCAAAGCAATACGTAAATAGATAGAAATGAATTGGATTAAGAAACTGTATATTATAAAAAATAAAAAGGATAATTTAATACAAAAAAAAAATTGAATACATACATTTTATAAAATACAGAACTTGAAAAATAAAGCTTTTATTCTACTCTATAGTTATTTCTTTTGACATCACCCATGTCATTTCGAAATAAATTATAATCGCCATTACATTTGCCTATTTCGACTGACAAGATAAAAAATTTGTGCTTATCTAACTCGGAATAACATCGTATCGAAGATATATTATTTTATTTGAAGACAATAAAAATGCATTGACATGTTTTAATGTTGCAATGACAAAACAAAATCCCCAAACAAACCTCGCTCGAGATAAAAAAAAATAAAATAAAATGAATTTCACTTACGAATCCATTAAAAGTTATTTCTGAATGAAAGGAACAAAAATACCGAATCCTGCTCCGTCAATTTTCATGACAAGGCTCATAAAAGCTGATAACATCTATCAGCAAGTGAGCAGCAGTTCTTCGTACTGGCCGAGCTGAAATTGACTGTGTAAACAACGCTAAATTGTAAAAGGATATTTCAGGAAGGCGATGAGATGACGTAACCCATGTGGGCGATCAAAACAGGTTGCGTTTTAAGACTTATGTTTCCATGACTCGTTTGTTTTATTTGACGCCTGGTTTCGAATCCGTTTCTGACAGAGACAGGTGAATTTTCAAAAAGTCGTGGGTTATAAAGCACTTTGCCGAAGGTCACAGAGATCAACGATAACTGTGATTATTTACCAAGAATAAGCCGATTTTAAGATTATTAAGTATTAAAAAAAACATTCATTTGCTAAAGCACTTCCACCTATTTATTACATTTCGATAAGTTATGCCAGCTGAAAAAATATTCCATGTAACTATTTAAAATAAATTTTATATTTCGGTTAGAAAATTGATATATTTAAAATAGTTTTAAAAATTAAATTGATATATACATTATTTTTATTTATTCAACAGAAAATTGGAATAAAAATGTTGTGATATACCATTAGAATTCGCAATACAAATGAAAAATCCATTATAATAAATATAAATTTTGAAATAAAAAATGATTATTAATATTATAATAAAGACTATAAATCAAATTAATGTAAAAAGCCTAGTGATTTAAAAACATAAAAATGTTATTTTAAATATTTTATGATTTTATCAACTGCTGTTATCGTTATACATTGTGAAATTCATACTGCAAAAGATATGACAAAGAAAAATTTTTCAATAACAGTCTTTACCAGTGTTTGTTTAGGTTTCAGAACTAAACTTAAATAAACAATATTACACAATAATATCAATTAATAGTTATTAACCGAATCAACCGCTTATCAATTATTATTAACCTAATTTTATTATGGTAATCACATTTAAGAATAAAACTGAATAATTAAAATTAAACTAGATATAATTTAAAATTAATTAGATTCTATTTAACTAAAACATTGACAACGTCAGTCTATTTATAAAATATTTTCCTTATATGTTTAATTCTTAAACATCAACATCATGCAGAATTTAGATCATATTAGATTGCATCATACATATTAAAATTCCTGTGTTGTCCTTTCATGCATGGTTTAGATGAAAACTGATAAAATCGCCTCAGTGACTCATGTAAGCTTATACGTGCGAGTTATTTTACAATTTCAGTAAGTAATTAAATAAAAGTCTAGATTATATTAAACCTACTCATCCGAATTTATAATTAAATCTTCGAAAGATATGCAATGCTTGATTTTAACAAATCAGATCACTTTAAGTTTTTTTTTTTTTCCTTGTCTACAATTTGACATACATAAACAAATCGGCCTTTTAAAAAAAAATTTTTTTTTTTTAATTAAACGAATAACTTACCAAAATAATGTTTAAAAAAATAAACAAAAGGATTGATATATAATTCTTCGTTTACTGCTAAACATTAATCCTCCGTTCCAAATATTTTTTGATTCGATGTGCCACTTTTCTAACAAGGATTCAAAATAAAAAGCACCAAAATTGTTCAGCTATTCTTTATTTCCCGCCACATACAACCACACACGAAAATAATTAGACTTCATCATTCATCCATGGTCTGATAACAGATGGGGGATCTTATATTTATTCAGTCTTCCGTTAAACAGAAGGGGACTGTATAAATATTAGAAATAAATTTCAATAGCTTTATGATATTAAAGGGGACACATGGTACTGAGGAGGTAAAAATGATTTTTCGTATAATCTATTTGTATCACGATGAATTTTCTGTATAATATATGTAATGATTATATATTATTAATCTTTATATTATTATTAATCTATCATAATCATATATATATATATATATGATTATGATAGATTAATAATAATATAATGATTATAATATATTATAATGATTTTTCCTATTATATATTTGAAGATTTAATAAATATGTTTTGTTATTTTTAAACATTTACCATTTCATAATATCAAATTATATTACTTCCAAAATCAGTGTAATATTTCATTACTAATTTTCACAAATAATTATGATGCAAAATAAAATAATGAAGAATTGACTTCAATTAATACATATAATAAAATTTAATTTTTAAATTTAAACATATAATTTATAAAAATTACGTAAATAATATTTCCAAAACAAATACTAAAATAAGCTATTGAATTAAATTTCCAACTAAATATTGATGTTATTTTAAAAATCTTATTTGATTTCATTAATATTTATTATTAAAAGAAAAGAAAAAAATCTTACTTCTACTTTTCTTCTGTATATAGATACTAGTATAATGTGGAAACACACTTCGATCACCACAACACCGTGGCTACAACCCAAAAGCACAACCTAGTCCCCTAATTTACTTTTAAATTAGAATGCGCATGTCAGACAACAGTCTGGCAAAAGACATCGTGCAACCACCGATTGTGTGTTTTACATTTTCACTGGAGCAAAATCTTTACACATCCAGCTCTCGTTTAGATTGCTATTTATAGAGTAGGTGGTGAAGGTGATAACAAGTGTGAATTTGTAGGAGAAAATGAGTTCAGAAATTATTTAGTTCATAGTCTATAAGAGATTTAAATGTTAGATTTAATTTACTACTCTTAAATATTACTAAAATGTAGTACATACGCGTTAATTTTCCTCAAGAAACTGCAAAAAATGAGGTAAAAATCATTAGTCATTTCCAACTTTAGAAATAATCTTTGATCTCTAGATTGTGGTGCCATCTAGCAACAGCTACGAAAGTTATTTCTTTCAGTTTTTAAATTTATCAAATGATAAAATTTCATACCTTTTCCGCTTTTTAATAACGTGTCCGTTTTAATTAAATTAACCGATATTCTTTACACAAACCAAAAAGAAGTCAAGTGTTTAAAAACTTTTACAAATTATTTTATTATTAATACAAGAAAAATAATATTATTATCACTAATATAATATTATTTCTATAATATATCTAAATCAACAATTAATTTGAAAACATAGTATCTAACTTAAATAAATAAATTTACATATACATCTAATAACATAAAATGAAATATAGATAAAAAAAAATTTATGATAGTTAAAGATGAAGATTTATATCTTTAGATTTTATAATGGTCTATTATATCATGACTTCGTAAACTTAATGCGTGAATTAAAAAAAAATTATTATTAAAATTTATTTTAATTTTAATTAAATAATTTTTAAATTTACAATTTAAGCTTAAAAAAAAAAAACTCAACTTTATACTTTATCAAAAAAAAAGTTTTGATATTAAAATATTATTCTTTTAAAAAAATATTTCATAAAAAATATTCTTTTATGTAATAAATAATAATTCGATACTTTAATATTTTGAAGAAAGAACTGACAGGATAATTAAGCTATTTAATGGAACTTTACATCAAAAACTGAACATTGAACCATTGATTGTATTTCACAAAAAAAAGCAGATGACCTGCTTATCACCAAAAGAAATTTATCAATCTCGACCTGTATTATCTTATGGGAAAAATAGCATCATTTTGTCATACTATTTGCCGATAACAAAAAGCAAATAAAAAAAAAAAACCTACTTATTATTTTTCCTGAGAATACAGAAAAGTTTACATTGTTATTGTAGTACCTGCTATTCTCTTGTTCAATTTTAAATCGGAGCACATTTCCCCTTTTTTTTTTTAATATTTAAAACATACAAATAAATAATTAATAAAATAAATAATAATAATAATAAATACATAATTAAATAAAACAGATATTCGTTTTTATTATAAGAATATTGAATAAATTTTCTCATCTGAATATCGAAACATTTAAATGAATATTGCTATTTAATTGCATTTAACAGGGAAAACGATCGATGTAACATATATTTGATATTAGTTTGGTTGACACTTTTTAAATTTTTTAGTGAAGAAATAAAAAGACAAAATGGATTATAACCATATTTTATTTATCATTAAACTCAATTTTTGTTTAATGTCTTTTGAGTATTAAAATTAGTATTCTATAAAATAGTCATTTACATTTTATGAGTAATTGAAATTAGAACTATTTTGAAAAGTATTTTGATTTACTGGAGCATGAAAAAAAGAAAATTAATCTAGTTAATTACATATTGAAAACTTTTCAAACGTGGACAATTTTACAATATTATATTTCGAAATGTTTCATAATTTATTTTTTTCTAAATTTTTTACTTCAGTTTTCGGATAGATTAATAATAAACTTAGTTGTTAAAATATCGTGTATTTGATACCACAATGTAAGATAGTCGTCTAATAAGGGTTTTACATAGCAAGAATTTAGTTTTACTGCTTATGAACTGTGACGTAAACAGATTTTCCTGTTTTTTATTTCAGGTAAGATATTATTTTGACAGTTAATTTCTGATCCTCAGTATTTAAAACTAAGTACATATTCAAAAGTGTAAGTGCCTAAGCTAATATTTTGTGTATCCGGACAAATATTTCTTGAGGAAAACCCTTATTAGACCTATTCTGGTCTGGCAAGATCTGATGAAGCCCATTTGGGTATATTTGAGCGGAAGATTTTAAAGGCTATTTTTGGAGAAAGTGATTGTTGGAGAAGACGCAGAAATTTATAAATGCTATAAAGACTCAGATATTATAAAATTTATTAAGATCAATAGATGCTGCTCATATATTTAGAATGAATGATTTAATCCCTGTAAAAGGCTCGTCTTGGCAAAGCCACAGGGACAAAAGAGGACCCAAGTTGCGATGAATATACAAATTGAAAAAGATTTTGCTGTAGTAACGGTTAAGAATTGGATGGCCACTCTTTAAAGGATAGCCTTGGCCCACCCTGGACTGTCGTGCTATTCATGATATAAGATAGCAAATTATATTTAATCCTTTTAATGAAATCGAAGAATATTAAATAATATACTGCAATAACTTATGATGAAAAGTGTTGCCAACATCAAGATTAATAATTTTTGAAATTTACAAATTTTCCGATTCAACTAAGCACATTCGATGTAAATGTACTTACATTTTCAGCGGATGAGAAGAAATCTCCAGACTGTCTTCTTTTTAGTGTTGCGCGGGCGAATTGAAGAGCTTTTGCAGCCTCTTCGATTACATGATGTAAATCTTCCAAATCGGAATCGGAATCGTTGCTGTGCGAATGGCTCTAAAAAGTAAAAATCAATTTTTAAAGTCAATGCATATCAACTATCACAAGTTTCTATATGATAGTTATGTCTGAATAAATTCTACAGCATGTTTTTCAACAATAATGCAAGCTTATAAAATTTCCAATCAATTAAATAAAAAAATTTATAGAAATTCATAATTTTTCAAAAACTGATATTTTAAAAACAAATTACCCCTGAGATTAACAGTAACGAAGTGTACTAGTTAATAAGATTATTTCGAACAATTTTCAAAGAACTATTGCTTTGTAATGTTATGAATAATTAAAAGGAAGGTAAATATAATTAGTCTGACACGTTTTTGAAGTTTAACAATGTCTCACAGTTTTAACTAAGGCAATTTCAGATTAGTTGCATGTGCTTATTATAAAAAGGAAGAAATTCTTCAAATTATTTCTTAACAAACCAGCATTACTATCTTTTGTGTATCTAATATGAAAGTAAATCGAAGATCATTTTTAAAAGATTTTGTTTACAAAATTACGTTCGTGCAAAAAGGTAAATCTTGTTGGTGTGCATGCAATACAATTATTTAATATACAGCATTTAGGTGGTCTAAATTAAATAAATGACCTTCTGAAAAATCATTGTACTGGTCACTTTCTAAATATATATATATTTAAGCAGATAAACACACCAATATAAATAACAAAATTAAGAACTTTGACATTATTAAAAATTATTAAAAGAATTTATTTATTTACTTTGGAAGATTTCTTGGACGGAGATTTTGGAGCATCCATTTTGATATCGCAAGCATCGGCACTATCAAGAAAACGCATGGATTGGCCAATGGCTGAGCCGTAATCGTCACCAAATTCTGTTAATTTTCGTATGGCATCTTCATCTACTGTAGCTTCGGAATAAGCCTCGCTCAGGTAAGGCATATCCTGAAATACGAATACAACATTTAATGTACTATTTCTTACAAAAAATATAATACAGTAATGTAATGTTACATGCACTGTTAAATTATAAAAAGAGAAATAAATTACACTTTTCTTAAATGTATGGCTTCATTTGATGCATTTTTCTTTTACTAAAATATTTGCATTATTAGATATTTGCAATAAATTTTATAAAAATTGCCATATAAAGTTTTTAATACTAGAAAAATTATTAAAAACTATTAAAAAAAATATTATCTCTGACAGCATATTATACATTATAGCTTCATGGTTTTATTGAAGTGAAAATTGTCATTATCTTTATTTTTACTTGGTACATAATAATAAAATAACAAAATGGTTATTTTCTCATGTCAATTAATACCTTGAATTACTAAAAGACATTCTTCCTTGAAAATCATGGGACAAAAGGCTGCTATATTAAAAATCCGTGTTATCAGGAATTTTAGATACCATACCATTTATATATGAAGAAAAAAATTGCATTAGAAATAAAATACACATAAAATGATTATAAAATTTTAATCATTAACAAAAAATAACTGCATAAAAAAAAATTTGCAGTTTTTTAACTATTAGTTTCAGAAATTTTATACTGAAAGTTAGAAGGCAGTATTTATGCTTTGTATTTAGTAAATGTTTATATTTAGCTTATATTTATTATATGTTTATATTTGGTATATGTTTTATGTAAACATTTGGTACTTAATTTTTAAGCATTCATAAAAAGTAGATAATTACCAAACTTGCAATCTCAATCCATGTACAATATTCAGCAATCTTTAATACTTTCAAGTAATCCTTTCTCCTTCCATGATTGTATTGGTTTTATTTTGAATCTTCACGTTTAAAATCCACCAATTAATATACAGGTTTGGAAATTGACATTGCTTAATATATACTTAAAACGACAAACTATTAAACGCGAGTGCCATCGTTTCACCACGGTTCTGATGTGTATCATAAATATGGGCCAGTTTTTCAAAAAAGAATTCCTCAAAAGGAAGTGATATTGTATCTTTACGCTTTCTATCATGTAAAAATAATAAGATAAAAGATCTCAGGTGCAGGAATAAAAAAAATAGTGGCATAGAAATGACAATGAGAAATTTGAATAAATAAAAAATATATCTCAAAAGAAGAAAGACTTTATTTTGAAATCATTTTTAGCATAATATTTTATATTAATTATTTATTTATTCATGTTAAAATGAATATTTACCTGATAACCATCCCAGACCTGGTCAGATACAGTGCTCTGCTCTTCCAGATGAGTTAATACAACATCACTATCTGCAGGTGAGAGCAAAGCTGTAGAATTGTGACAGCCTTTTATATTGTCTTTGAGGGCCAATTCAAGTTCCTCTTTCAAATTCTTCGGACTCAACTCTTCTCTTGGTATTTTATGCACCTTAGAATAAAAAAAAAAAATAAGATTCTTTAGCCACAATATTCTAAGAATTTCATATTAAGTTTCATTATATAATATTATTTTTATAATTATTAATATTTTCATATAAATAATTATATATAATTTATATTTATATTTTGTTAATTCAGTTCTTAAGTAAAACCATTGTTAAAACTATCCCTATGTTTAGGAATAGTTTTTATGATTTTGCATAAATAAATACATAAAAGTATATTTTCTATTTGTTGATGTATAAGAAATATCATATTAAATTATATTTGCATCATTTCGTAACGTTTCCATTTAATCTTTTTTATGCTTATAATAAAATGGTTATTTTTTACTTGAATTGAAGAGATAGCGTTTATTTACCACCTTAAATATCTTCAATCAATAAAATTTTAATTATTAGCCAGCAGTAATTTCTATATAGTACCATTTCAATAACTTTTAAAAAGTATGTAATAAACAACAACAACAACAAAAAATTTTCCTATTTTTTTTTCCTGGAACTTGAATAAATGATATTTTATATATGGCATAAAACAATTTGGTGCTTAGCGTTTTTGATGAACACCAAATTGAAAACTGAACAGTGAGTGAAAAGAACAAAAATTGAGCAAACGTCATTAAAAATCCCCGTATTATTGCATAAAGCGGTCAACGTATGTGAGTGGTGAGGTAGGTGAAATTACAAATCCCTTAGACAGTGCCTCTAAGGATTTCCGTCCCAAATAGAAAGAACCAGAGCCCAACACAGACGAGCCGAAGTTTGTCTCTATTATGAAATGGTTAAGAAGCGTAGCCGTTTCATCGCCTGATGTGAAGAGGAAATTGAAAAACAAGTAATATAAAAAATAATAATAATTTAAGTCAATTCCTACTTTTTTTACTATATTGCAGAAAATCCTTTATAAATAATTTTCCTTCATTTTGTTAAGTTTATCTGGTGCCATCTATTGATAGATATATGCAACTTAAATCTAAAAAAACCTAAAAATGAATTAATTAAATTTAATTAATGAAGTAGTATTTGAAAAAAAAAAACTGTGTTAATTTCAAGTGTCATCCCCTACACGTTAAAAAAAAAAAATATATTTGAACTTGCGTGGAGGAATAAAAAAATTTTGTTAACGATTGAAAATTTGTACAAGATATATATAGGGAGAGTGTGAGCTAATAGAAGGAATTGAATAAAAAGTCTTTATTTATAAGTTTCAGAAAGGTGTGGAATGGATTAAGGATCAAATATATATTCAACAACAAATTAAAAATATCAAAATGTAATCATTAAAAGGACGTTTTTAAGACCGTAATCTAACATCATCCTTATAAAAGCCACTAAAAGTAGATTTTTTTCCAATACTATTTCTTTAGTAATTTTGGAAGATAAAGAGTTATTCACTTCACCATCCACTTGACCCGAGATTCTGGAAAAAAATTTGAAGAACAAAAACTCGGAAAAGGCTTTGTTGTGCATTCATTGTCCTCGGAGCGATGTACTGTACGAAAAAAAAAGAGAGGTAATAAGTTATGATATGGATGAAGGAACAGAAAACTATATGCTTCATAACAGAGGCAGTTATAATTATTTCTCGAAAATGAAATGAACTGCTAGATAAAGAATAAGATAATACAAAAGGTTAAAAAAAAGTTCGTATTATTTAAATTATATGGATAAGTGAAGATCCTGCCCGAAGGCTTTCGCATATAGTATATGGATAAGAAGATCATGCAACTATGTGATAAAAATGTAATTTTTAATGCAGGGCATTTAAATCAAACTGCAGTTAACAAGGCAGACTCTGCAAAAATTTACTATGGAGATCTATACTACACCTATATTGTGCCACTATAACTGAAATATCCTCGAAAGGCATTTAAGTTTGTACCCTTATTATTTCCTCCTAGAGCTTAAAGGAAGCAGTTTTCAACCTAAGGATTGAATAGGTGATTTTGATTCACTTCATCGATGCTTCTGCGGCCTGATGGCCAATTGGCTCTCGCTCCGGCCTTTTGGCACTATAGGCTTCAGGTTCGAATCCTGGCGGTGCCATGGATGTTTATTAGTGGTTCGGAATACGTTGTAAGTCCTAGTCTACTTAGCCTAAAAGTGTGTACAAAATGACAGTAGAGCGACAAACCAAATCAAATCAATGCAATGCTTCGAACCAAGCATCTTCAATTTGGAAAACCCAACGTACTATCACTAGACCGCTCCAACCATATCTCATTACTCGACAAAAAAATATACGTTTTAGTCACTAAAAACAAGGGGCCTGATGGCCGAATGGCTAGCGCTCTGGCGTTCGGTACCGTAGGCATCGGGTTCAAACCCGGCTTTGCCATGGGTGTTTGTAGTGGTTCGGAATCCACTTTAAGCTGTAGTCCCGGTCCTAATAGGATCGTAGAGAGCTGCGGGGACATTGTTACTCCGCATCCGTGGCTTACCATCAAGTTACACGCGCCCCCTGGGTAATGCAAAGTGAGTAACATCGGTGCAGCCCTTATGGCGAAGATCACGGTCTATTTGCCAGCTGCATTAGAAGAAAAAAAAAAAAAGTCACTAAAAACAAAGCATTCAATTTTAATTAAATAATTATATTTAATGTAATACACAATAGAGAAATAAATTTTTTTAGCATTTGCTTTCTGGTACGTGTAGAATAAAATTAACCCAATCACAAAAATTTTATTAGTTATCATAGAAATTAAAATAACAAATACATTTACTATTGTCATTTTGAATAAAAAGTTCTTATTAAAACATATGACGTTCAAATTGTGATACCTCAATCTATTCATTATGACGGAAACGTAATAAGCGAGCATGTGATTCTAAAATTAATCAATGACGAAAATAAAATAGAATGTTTCACTGAAGCTTTCCTTGAAGTTATGCGACTATCAAAATAATTATGTCTTTGCAAATTTGAAATGTGTTACTGCTGTCTTTCTATTTATTGTTAAATTAATTTTTTTTTTTACAATAATATTAGTAGAGATTTTTTTTTTTTTTGTATCTTAAATATAGTTAAAAATAACTTAATTCGTGTGTCTATGAGTTTCTATTATACTGCACAGCATAACTAGTCACATAGTGATAACATATAAAATCCTTCAGCAATTAATCCTTATTTACACAATTAAAAATAAAAGTATTTTTAATAATGAAAACAAAATAAAGTTGAAAATTGAAAGGAAAAAACGAAACAAAAATACAGTGACATGAAAATTAGACCAATTAATCAAATTTGTAAAAGAAATAACGCATAGGGTTTATATAGGAAATCTTAAAAACGTTAAGAAATATTAGCAAGGAAAACTGTCAATAACATTCACCAAATTACTCTTAAAATTATGTCAATAACATACGATGATACGTAATACTTTACTGCAAAAATAAGTAAAAGAGTTAATGACTTGGAGAGATAAATGATGATTACACTTGCACTAAGAAAGGTCAAGTACTAAAAATATTTAGGTTAGTTCCTGAAAACTCGCAATTTGCACGGTTTTTCATAGAGTCTAAAAGAAAATTATTTGATTTTATTTATTTTTCTATTTTTGTAGAATGTCTGAGTCATAGTTAAAACCAGAAAATGGAAAGGAACCGGTTTTCAGTGATAGACAACAATTAAACAGGAGAGAAAGTTGCTCAGAATCAAAAATTGGATCATTCATCTTTATTAGTTAGATATTTTTATCTGAGTTAGTTTCTTCCTTAAAAATATCTAAGAATATCAATTTTATTTTTTTAAGTACAGTGTCAAGAAATAAAAAAAAAAATTGTAAGATAGTTAACGAATAGCCTTTGTATATGGTATAATCCACCTAAAAATCGTTAATGGGTATGAAATTCACCCTTGGTGTAAATACATGATTAACCATCTTACATTACTATGACGCTAATATCGTTGACGCTAATATTCGACTTATTGGTTTTAATATCTATGACAAATCAAATTCTATATAGCTAGACAATATGAAAAATATTAAATAAAAAACCAATAGCCTTTTGAATATGGAATAATCCATCTAAAAACTTTAATGGTTATGAAATTCACCCTACTCTGTCTTAAATCATGGATTAACCATCCCACATTACCATGGCGATAATATCGTTAGTTTGTCTTAAGATATATTAAAATCATCAAGTTAAATCAAATTATATATAGCTAGTGAGCATGTAAAATATTGAATCAGAAATGAACATGCAAAATCAACTTCATGTGGAATCTTTGACTCTTGTAAGAGAAATAAGAATTTTTACATATTGTTATTCATCCACATATTTTAAAACTATAATAGAGATTGCATTGAAATAAATTTAGATTTCTAGTAGACGATTGTTAATCGATTTAAGTATTCTGTCAAAAGACTAAATTGTTTTTTGAAGGGCAAAGATAAAAGAACAACAACATAAGCTTGTTTAATAGTTAATGCAAATATCGTGCAGATAGATCCTAGATGAAGAATACACAAAGTAAAATTAAGATTGACAATGTGATGTAAGTTTGATTTCTTGTCAAAACCATAATCATTAAGCTACTATTACTTTTATTTTTAAAAATAACCTTTGTATTTCAATAAAAAAAAAAAATCCATTATTCAAATAATTTCAAGGGCACGTTCCTTCAAGACACGTGAATTCCATGAGCAAATTTTTAAAGGAAATCCCTACAATTCAAGCAAACACTTAGTTAGTATAAGTTTGTTAAATAATTTTATCAACAGATTAGAAGAAAAACCCAAAAACCATATAAGCATTAAGTCGAAGCAATTTACGTACCTCCAAGAAATCTTGCAATACCAAAAATTTGAGAAAGAGCTCACACTGAGCAAATAAATTTCTTATGAGGTCACAAAAAGCAAATATCAAGGAAATTTAATGAATGCGAAGGAGGAAAATTGGCAAATGGTTAAACACAATACTTTGTGCAGGATGAGGAAACTTTTGAACATCAAATTTTACAAACATGTTAAATATTTTTTATTTGAATGAAGGCTATTGTCTCGTGATTTTAAAATGTCAGTGAGCATACAGGAGGATGTAACATCAAAAAGAATTTGTTTTATAAAACGTAGATAGGTTAAAGGAAAGATCAAATGAAAAATAAAATAGAATGAGCACCCATAAAATGACAAAAATGTCTGTAAATGTATAATCTTGATTTTTTTTAAAAATTCATTACAAAATGGTAATGTTCCTGAATGTTTTAAAGTTGATAAAGAAATTTTAAAATCCACGAAATTAAGATACTGGAGACCATTTATAAAAAAATGAATAAAAATCATATTTAAAGAAAAAAAGCAGCTAATAAGTACACATTTTTTTAAGCTTAATAAAATATTATAAATTAAGCAGATTTATATTCATTTAAAAGGATTATTTTCATTATTCATTTCGTCATACAAAAATATTGCTACTTATGTGTAGATATAGAATCTAAATATTATTGATATAAAATAATATTCATAAAAAATAAGCTTTAAGATATTTTAAATACTCATGGACTGATTGACAACATTAAATATATTTGAAGATATATTGTCAAAATAAGATTTGGCTTGATAATTTCTAAGACGCAAAAATCAAACATTCTACATAAATAGATATAGAAATTATTTTAATTACTCAATGAATTTCTTTTGGATTTATTCAATGAATTAATTCCATAAATATATTGGAAATTTCTTTTAACAAAGTGAGCTTAAATCTAAAAGTAAAAGTTAAATTATTTATGATACATTCTTTTTAAAAATTATATTAAGGTTACGAACAAATCTATAAATAAAGAAGTAGGAAGAAAAAATGGTTATTTAAAGAATCTGCACTAATTTTCAAAATAAGTTAAATTTAACAATTAAACTTATTTTGAAAATAACTTTCTTATGTCATGAATAAAATAACAATTAATTGTTATGATTCTAGCAAAACGAAAGAGTATAACACAAATGGAAATGTAAGATCTTTCGGAACATTGAATGCAATTCCTATTTAACATAAACGGAAATACTTCTTCTTGCCACAAACTTCACCGTATTTTTTTTTTGTTTCATGTTTGGAAAAGATAAAGTAAATGAAGTAATAAAAAAATTTATTCGTCTTACCATTGGAAGGGGCCCTTCACTTTCTGAAAGGAAATTATTTTCCGATCCTTCGAAGAAATCTGATTTCTGCGAAAGATTTCTCCTCCTGCTACTGCAGCGACTGGTCAAAGTTCTGGACCTGAGACGGCCCTTTTCACTGCTGGTCAAAACACTACGAGATGACCTGTGGATAGTGATTGAATTTTGAATAGGAAGTTGAAATTGAATGTTTTCCAATCAGAACACATTATCATTTAGAGAATTACAAAAAATGTAAATATGGGACTGCAATGGAAAAAAAGGAGATCAATTGTTTTTGTACAAACATTTAGGCTTCATAAATATATTTTAACAGTTGCATTTAATGTTTCGTGCAATGCAAAATCCATGTAATAAAAATCCATGTTTCTTATTTCTTTTATTCTTTTGTCTCCTATTTGGAGCTACTGAAGTTTTTAAGTAAAAGTAAGTTACACAAAAAACATAATTTTATTTTCGTTAATAATTACTTTAATGAATTAAATAATATTAAATGACGCATAGTAAATGATCTAACAAAATCTCAATGAATATTGAAATTAATGAATGCACTAGAAATAAAATGATAGCTGTTATAGATGAAAACAGTATTCTAATTAACTTTTTTTCAGTAAACTTTCTGACCTGATATCCATTAAAGCAATACATGTAATTAATCCACGTATCACACATCAAATTAGTTTTATCTAATGATGTTCATTCATTCGTATGGACATTTATTTAGTTTTTCTGTTAATTATTCTAAGTCATCGGTAATTATTTTCAGATTTAAATAGACTATGAAGTAAAAATGCATTTAGCACTTCATTTGCATTTGAAATAAAAATAGAAAATTAAAAAGTCATAAATAAAATTAAAGAATTAAATTATCTACGCAATTTAAATTAAATTGAAACTTGATGGTGAAATATTCTTTTTTTCACGAAATATATCTACGCATTAAGAATATTTTTAAACAGTACAATATAGCTAAATTTATTTAATGCAATACATGTAAAATTGAAATAAAATAATTAGATGATCTTGTTTAAATTATTATTTCTAACTATTATATATAAAATTTTAATTGTAAATTTCGAGGGCAGTAAATGTATTTTGAATATTCAAATTTCTAAAAGAAAGAAAAGTGATAACAAAAATGAATAACCTTCTTTTACACAGTTCTTTATTTGTATCTTAAGATTCACCCATGCAAAATATAATTAAAACTTTAAATAGTATAACACACGTATCCAATAGAACTTTATCACGAATTCAAGAATTCAAGACATAAGCAAGCACATAATTAAATTCAAAATGAGATCGTGTGTGCCATGAATGTAAAGCAACACTGCTTTCTTTAAGTTACAATACATATTTTTTATATGTATAAACACACGTATCAATCCCCGTTCCAATACATATATGTATTGTATTGGAGTGATTTTATATGTATTGGAATGAATAGTATTAATAATATGAATAGTACATAAGTTTTATATATTTTTTATTTTCAGTTAAAGGATTTTATATTTTAATTAAAGTTTTTTTTTATTAAATGATTATTAGGTGATTTACAAATTATAGTTTTAAATGAAAGTATTGAAAATAAGTATATAACTATTTTTAAAAAAAAAATTTTCATTATTATAAATAGAACCTAAATTTTCTATAAACTTTTTCTTGACAGAATTCTAACCAAAAAAAAAAGAAACTAGTTATCAACCTTAAGAAGCTGACAATTTTATATATGTAAATATATTATATTGTCATTCTTTATCATACTTCTACAAAAATTTTCTCTGTTAAAAACGTCATTCATTGTAAGCGTTTTAAAACAGTTTTCTAAAATAACTCCGATGAATAGAACAACTACAAAACTGGAAACTTTCAAGCTTGAATGGATTACTGCAATCAAAGATTCTGTACAGCTGTCGCCCTTTATTTGCAGAGAGTTAATGATTCATTATACGATTCTACTGAATTTAAAATCAAAAATTTTTTACTAAAATTATTATATAGGTAAGGTTTATTTGATTATTCATAGACATAGAAATAGCTTGGCAGAAATTGTAGCGACAATTTAATTTACAACTAATCCATCCGATTTTTTAGGACAGAATATCATTAAAATATTTCATTTTAATTAAAAAAATAGTGATTTTGAAGAAATTGCTAGGCATTTTGCAATATTTGAACAATGACGAATAAAATGTAAATAGAAAATATTGCACTCAGGAGAATTGAATGTATTATGTTAAAATTAAAGTCTAACTTAGAAAGAATAGTCAGATAAAGATGAAAATCGCAGAGTAAGTGTAGCTATCCGAGTTATGTGAATGGTCCGAAATGTCTAACTAGTCAATGCACAGTATAACATAAAAGGAAAGGAATCTGCGATTCAGCAATAGCTGCTCCTCTCTATCGAGGAATAGTACCAATTGTATGAGCTGTTTATTATCGTAGAAGAAAACGCCACAGCCAATCCAATTCCATTAAACAGCCGAGATCACGAGGTTTAAGTGATCGAACTCAGAAAGGCAGGTTGATCTGTTAGTTAGTTAGTTAGTTAGTTAGCATTCCGTTAGACAATAACTTATATGCTTTCATGATGCACCGGCAGTGGCTGAGATGGTTGGAAGAAGGAAAAGACACCACGATCGACGGTTCGTCAAGCATTGGTGGCTTTGAAATTCACTTCCACTGACTTGTTTCAGCATATACTGGACGTTCTATATCAACCAATACCATTATCCACCGATTAGTCTTTAGCACCTGTCCCTCATTTCGCCCTTTCAATAGTCTGCTATTTATAACCGACACCTCTGTTTGCAATGATGTCACATTAGAACCCGTGGATACACTAATGGAATTGGGTAGAATTCTTCGACCTGAGGAAATGCTGTGGCCCGTGGAACTGCTCTTCGTTTAGGGGGTACCTAGCACTGAAGGATAACGCCCGAGTTTACATGGCTTCTATCAGCCAGCAAATCTTACAAAATACCCAGATGCTTCCCTGGCACAAATATCTTTTGATCTTTCACTAATTTTGCACTTCTGGGAAGTGATTGGTCATCGTTTATGTTCGCTATCAACACCGCACTTGGAGAACGAATTCTGGCGGAAGGACATTCATTCCTCAGGACACAATTGACATGCTCATTGAGTTTGTCCCTCGACGTGTTCCAGTACATACCACCGTTCATTGATCCTGCAACTTGCTGATCGCCTGGTATTGCTGTTTGATGCCATACTGTATCGTGTTGAAATAAACATCATTTATTGTGCTTTGCTCTCTGTCTCTTTATTAATCGATTTTCATAACTTTCTACGCACTCGTCTGTTCGTTATCATGGTGTATTTTCGTTATCATGCAGTGCATTTTTAATTGTCAAATAGTGTTTTACTACAAACCGCATAATTCTGGTCTAAGAAAAATAATTTCTTCAATCGAGAAACATTTTATGTCTCTTAATTTGATTTCAAACTCTCAAATTACTTTACCTGTTAGAGCTAGAAGACCTCCTCCTCCTGCTTCTGCGTTTCTTCTTCCTCTCAAAATCTGAAGA
>BPLR01021068.1:0-87218 GCA_021605095.1 Caerostris extrusa
GCGTCATGAGTTCGCAGAGAATAACTTAATTATTCTGCGAACTCATCAATAAAAACGGCAATATCCGTTCTATATTCGATAGAATATTATTTTAAAATCGTTTTCTCGTCATTTTGGCAATTCATTTTTGAATACAGGGATGCACACATAATGTATTTTTTAATACGTTGGTTTTCACTATTTTGGCTATTATGAAATATATTTTGTAAAAGTGTGAATATATATCTCACGGCCCGGAAAAATATTCAAGGCGGGCCGCATACGGCCATCCTGTTCTAAATATAAACTGGGATCACCAGGAATCAACATTTCAAGTGCAACTTTAACCGGATGCAAGTTTAGTTTTCGTGGCAATGTGGCCATTGATTGGTTTTCTGAATCTGATAATTTAAATAAATTTCATTTTTAGCCCTTATTTTTATACATATTCGTTACATTCGTTATCGATTTCAGAATCATTTTTTAAACAATCTAATATTTTTTTCATTAATATCCTTAAAATTCGGTTGTTTCGAAAAGATTAGGAAACAAATTTTTCGTTTTACCATTATTTTTTTATCACATATTTATCTCTAATTTAATTTAAAATGCTAAAATATTTATTGTTAGCTGAATTATGCAGCAGAATGGCTGAGTGGCTAGCGCTTCTGGAGCTCGGCACCCCAGGTTCGAGTCCCGACGGTGCCATGAATGTTTGTAATGGTTCGAATCCACTTTAAACAATAGGTCCCGGTCAAACAAGAGCGTAGTGGGGGTAGTGTTACTCCGCGTCCGTGGCTTATCTTCAAGTTACACGCACCTCCTGGGTAGTGCTATGAGTAACGTCGATGCAGCCTTTGCTTATGGCATAAAAGACAACCGTTTAAGTATTTGCCAGCTGCATTAAAAAAAAAAAAAAACGTTACATTTCTTATCGATTTAAGAATACTTTTTTTTTAAACTATCTAATATTTTTTCATTAGCATCCATAAAAATTGGGTTGTTTCGAAAAGATTAGAAACAAATTTTTCGTTCTACCATTATTTTTTATCATATATTTATTTCTATTTTAATTTCAGACACTAAAATATTTATTACTTGTATTTCTCGGGTGTTATGCAAGAAGAATGAATGAAATAACAGAATCGAATAATTAGTAAGTTACAAAAATATTAACAAAAAGTAGAAAGACCTTTTGAAGAAAAAAAAAAAAACTTATAACACTAAGTAAAAAAGAACAATTTCAATTAAAAATTTCAGGCAATTGCTCATGGATGCACACTATTTGAAGCTTTTACTTTCAAAGAGTACATAAAGGCTTAGTACAAACTAATGTGAATATATTAGAACTTTTTGCCCCATATTTAATTCTGCATTTTAAATCCTTTATAATGGTTGTAGAAGCAAATTGAACTCAGAAAATTAGTATCTATAAAAAATCACTTATATAAAATAATATATATATATATGTAAAATTTTAAGTCAATTCCTACTTTTTTTTTCACTCTATTTGCAGAAAGTCCTTTATAAATAATTTTCATTTATTTTTTAAGTTTATCTGGCGTCATCTATTGGTAGATATAGGCAACTTATATCTAAACAAAACTAAAAATTAATGAATTAAATTTAATGAATGAATGAATACTTGAATAAACTGTATCAACATCCAGTGTCATCCATTACAAGATTAAAAAAAAAAAAAATGCATTTGAGTTCAAATGCATTTTTTTTGACGTTTCAATTTTGCAATCGTTCATCCGCTCTTCGCGGATGAACGATTGAAAATGTGAACAAGATATATATAGCGAAAGTGTGAGCTAATAGAAGGAATTGAAAAATCTTCTCATTAAATTGAGGGAATAAAGGGGCACAAATAAGGTGACAGAGGGGCATTTCCAAATTTTAAGGCAGGGGGAAAGGGGTACAAACTGCGGTCTGCCTTGAATATTTTTCCAGCCGTGAGGTATATCACACTTCTGCAAAAAATATGTGTATTTTATGATGGCCAAAGGAGTGGAAACCAATGTATTAAAGAATACATTATGTGTGCATCCACATATTCAAAAATTAAATGCCGAAAGGATGAGAAAAAAATAATTATTTGGTTTTAAAATAATATTCTAGCGAATATAGGACAGATATGGCCTGTTTTATTTATGAGTTCGCAGAACAGTTAAATTATAGTCTGCGAACTCATGATGCGCGCGCATCGATTCGCAAAAAGCTAAGTAAAAGAGTGGAGAAAAACAAACATCGCACTCGTAAAATAAACTAATAAATTTAAATGATTTAAATTTTTTTTTATTTCTGCTGTATATATTTTTAATATTTCATTTTTAGTGTTCATATTTCTTTACAACATCTAATATAACAGGTTCTTTGTTTCATTTTTAAGTGACCTCAGTGACCATTCATAAGCACAGTTACTTGTTGATAGCAGGGCAAACCAGACTCTTAGTTGAAATTGTTAGCGCTTTGATTCTACTTACACCTGCGAATCGTTTTTTTTTTTTCCCCCGAAAAATGAAATGGACCCAACACAAAACTCGCTCCAACACAACGGAAGCTAACCTGCAACACCCATTACGATGAGCAAATACCCAAATGGAGATCGATTTGCGAAAGTTAAGTGAAAAAGAGTGCAGAAAACAATATCTGGCTAGCAAAATAAATATTTTTTAACGATTTAATGTTTTCTTATTTCGTATTATATTTTATATATTTCATTCTTAGTGTTGTATATTTCTTTACAATGTGCGTTTAGTATCTTATTATTACATTATCTATGTTCACATGTGAGAATAACAGTAAACACAAAAGTAATAATTCATTCTGTTTCAATTTTTCATTCCAGTTAAATGTCTGTAGTGGGTCTAAATCTAATGTGGGATATATATATAATTTTATTATGAGGCCCGCGGAGTTAGGGATGCATTTCCAAAGTGACCCGCGAGATCATTTGGGTTGGCCACCCTGCTTTAATTAATATAAAGATCTATTTATAAACAGGGAGCCTGAATGGCCGAGTGGCTGGCGATCGGTGCCACAGGTTTCGGGCACGAGTTCCGGCGGCGCCATGGATGTATGAAGTGGTTCGGCAATCCGCTTTAAACCGTAGGTGCCTATCTAATATGACTGTTGAGCATAATGCTGACAATCCTACCCGCAAAAAGAAAATATCTCCTGTTTCGGAATCTGCCAGTAGGCAGACGGCCATCGTCCGACATGCACTGTAATACCAAAGAGTTAGTTAGTTAAGTTTTTTGCAGGATTTTGTCTAAATTTAATAGAGATAAGTAAAGTGTTGCCAAAGAACTACTTACGAAATCGGCGCTCATTGTATTGCAAGACCTCAGAGGCAAGGTGTAGTTGATGTAGGGTCCCCCACTGGAGTACTCCGTCATGCAGGTGGAGTTCTTAGACAATCCTTTCGGATAGATCATGCCGTTGAAGTTGGACGTCGTAGAGATGGTGATCAGAATTGTGTTGCTGTTGCACGCTATGTGGATATCTGATACCAGAGGAAGCTGAAAAGAGAAATAAGTAGTCTGTATCAATGCGTGTTTGGAGCCAAAGAAAATGGTTAAATTTTGGGATTAAAATCTGTGAACATGAAAGCATGATCGATACCACCCCTTAAAGGTCGAATCAGAGCAGGAATAGAGATAAACACATAGACAGCGTCAGTAAGTTGCATATCAAGTTTATGAAAATCTCATTTTCATATATAGTTATACAGGGTAATTATGATTAAAGTCCAGGGTTATTATAATTAATTAAAGTAATTATATTTAAAAATGTTGTTAAAAAGAGCCACTAATCACAATGAGTTCAAATTTTTAACTGAAGATACTTGAAGAAGGGGAAACGGTACAGCATCAAAAAAAGTTCCATCGATTTTTCCATCAATTTGGTATGACCTTGCCGCAAAGGATGGGCTTTCCACCAACAGTATCACAACTGTTGAAGGACTCGGAAGTCATTTTTTCCGTCAAAAAAATTGAAGCAATAAGCTTATTGAACACTACAGTTGGTTTAATGTGCAAATCATGCCAAATACGTTGAAATTTCGATTCAAAATATCACTGACAGTCAATTCACTTTCTTTATGCCGCTTACAGCGCTATCTATTAATACACTTTGGAACTTTTTTTGATGCTATACCGTTTCTCCCTTCTTATAGTACCTTCAGTTTAAATTTGAACTCATTATGACGAACGGTTCTTTTTTACAGCATTTTGAAAGTGAGACTTTAATTATAATCCCTCTGTATGTAAAAGGAGATTTTATTATCTATTTTAAAATTCATATCTTACACATCATTTACACATCCTTTGAGATTTTACGAATGAACTCTCTTACACAAGCTCTGAAATTCTAGAAAACCAGAAGCTATCGGATATGCAACGAGATGGACTTCTTCTGAGGAATTCAGGGATATCGAGTGACATTAAGACTTGTTTGGTGTTTGTAGAGATTATAAAAAGGCAATAGCATCAGGTAAGTTGAAAACCTGCTGTGTAAGAAGAGCCAATAAACCCGTTCTTAGAAAGAACAGGCTTTTTTTTTTTTTTTCAATTCCTTCTATTAGTTCACACTCTCCCTATATATATCTTGTTCAAATTTTCAATCGTTCATAAAATACTTTTTATTCATCCACTCAATGTTCAAATACATTATTTTTGAACTTGTAGTGGAGGACACTTGATGCTAATACAATTTTTTTCAAATAATAATTGGTTAGTTAACTTCTATTAATTAATTATATTTTTTTCAATTCCTTCTATTAGTTTACACACTCGCTATATATATCTTGTTCAAATTTTCAATCGTTCATAAAATACTTTTTTATTCATCCACTCAAGTTCAAATACATTTTTTTTTTAACTTGTAGTGGATGACACTGGATGTTAACACAGAATTTTTCAAATATTAATTCAGTTTTTAAATTAAATTAATTAATTTTAGTTTTTTAGATTTAAGTTGCATGTATCTAATAATAGATGGCGCCAGATGTAAGAGGAAAATTTCAAAAAAAAAAAAGTAACAATTGACTTAAATTTTTTTTTTTTATTACTTGTTCATATATATAACAGGATGTGTTTAAAACTCGAAAAGAATAAAACACCACCATTTTAAAAGTCATCAAAGCTATTTGCAGACGTTAAACCAGTATAATAATACACTGGATATTATACCTACAATGAGCAATAAAATAAACAGCCTATGAATAAACAACCCATAACAATTTAAACAAACAGATTTCAATATCTTAATACAAAGCATAGAAGAGTCGAATATAAAAAAACGTAAGAAATAAAAAAAAATATAAATAAATAAATCAGAAAATAAAAAAAAATTTAGAGAACCTGAATTATGTTTATAATAGAACCAAAATTTAAAAAGGCATGGTTAGTCATTTATTTCAACAAAATTGTTTCGTAAACAACGCGCAATTTCTTAAAATTAAAACCAAATCTTAGAAAAGGTCTTTATACTAAAAAAAATAATTTTTTTTTTTTACATTACCATCACATTTAATATAGGCAATGATTTCATATGAGGGATATTTTTTAGCCATTCCTTTTTTTCACTTTATTTAAAGAAAGTTAACGGAATAACAAAAAAATTTTAGAAATCACTTTTGTTGTTTTTGTATTCTTTAATACTAGTACAAAAATTAGTGATTATTCTCATTATGTCAACTTTAGACATAATAGATTTGTCTACATAGCTTTTACCATGATTTCAATGCATGCATTATTATTTCTTCACCTCTCAAATAACTTTTTCAAGCCTTCTCAGGGTTGAAATTTCTTTGTTTATTTTATTTTTTAAATATCTGCACAAAAAAATTGGCATCCACTGATAAAGTTTGATCAGTGATACTTTCTTCTCATTGAAGAATCTCAACATACTTTTTAGAAATATGTGAAGACGCTGAATCTTGATGATAAAAAAAAAAAACTCTATTTGGTTACATTTTGACAAAATCAACTTTCAAAAAAAGGCTTTAAATTATTTTGAATATAGTAATTTTAAGTGATTTTAGCTCCGGATAGCGCAAAATGAGGTTTAGTGTAACCATGTGCAGAAATATCCGTCCAGACCATAAATATTTTGGATGTGGAAGGAATTAAAAGTCTTGTCTGTTTTTGACCTCAGGTACAATTTTCTCGCGTTTTTCACTTAGCCACATCCGCTTGTCTCTGAATTCATTCCTTTATTATTTCATATTGTTGAACGTAGAAGTTCACAATATTTTTTTCATATTTTTAAAAAAAAAATTTCCAAAAGAATTTTTATAATTTTCTTAGCTTTTCAAACTGACTGGTCTTATGGCTTCGGATATAACAAATAAATATGAATTTCAATTTCACGAAAAAAAGAAAAATAATTCTTCAACTGTTGTCGTATAAAATATTCGACAAGGAAAATCACAAAAGTGTCAGAACAACTACAAAAATTAACAAGGACTGCTGGAAAAGTGTCAGACCAACTATAAAAATTAACAAAGACAACTGCAAAAGTGTCAGAACAACTGCAAAAATTAACAAGGACAGCTACAAAAGTGTCAGATCAACTACAACTACTTACAGATCAACTTTAAAAATTAATCTAAGGTAAGAACAAGGTAAAAACACTTGTGACTAGCGCTCTGTTTGTAGTGGTTCGGAATCCACTTTAAGCCGTAGGTCCCGGTCTCATAAGACTTCTCACCCACATCATTCATCACCATCATCAACTCAGCTCTACGCACAAATGATGTGGTGTGGTGTAGTGTAGTAATAATAGCGCCTAACTCTGATGAGAGGCTATCAGAGTTCTGTCTAATAGAAGATAGACTATCTGTCTAATAGAAGGGAGACTATCTGTCTAATAGTAGAAAGACTATCAAAGTTGCTGTAGTAGTAGTAGGTAAATTGTCCAGAATAATAGAAAAAGTACTACATTAAAATATTCCACTGTCTTTTAATATTAATATTAGGATCATACATTTTAATTTGCTGGATTGCAGACTTCTCGTGGTTATCAATAAAATTAAAGGAATTTTCCGAAACGCGCTTAAGGAAGTCTTTAAGAGGAGGAAAATTAATGGCGTTCAGTATTTTTGAATTGGTATTTATTTCGTATACCATTAAGCTGTGGTGATTTGTCTGCAAGTGATAGTTTGAAGAGCTTCAATGATTTTTAATTTAGACTTAGCGGCACGAGACCAGACGGAATGCTTAGGTAATTAGAGGCCGTTGAATAGCTGCATGCAAAAGAATTTATTGTTCCAGCTCAAGCTAGAGTGTCTATTGATAAGAGGAAAGAATTTTCTAAAATTCACAAGGAATTTATTTTTAGTATATTCGAAATGCTTTTACCATGTTGAGGTATTGGTCTAAGTATATACCTAAATATTTTGAACTATTTTTATCAAGGATTTATGATATCGATAATTTTAATATTCCTTTTTTTAATTTCATTACCTACCGAAAAGTTTGGTTTGTCGCTCTACGGTCATCTTGTGCCTAATTTAGGCTAAACAGGCCGGGACCTACGGCTTAAAGTGGATTCGAACCACTACAAACACCCATGGCACACCTACCGAAAATAGGACTGCCTCAATTTTAGCAATATTTGATGCAATTTTCCATTTGTCAAACCATTTATTAAGGACTTTAAGATGATTTGTTTAAATGACAGCAAGATATTTGATATTATTGTTCTTACAAAGGATATCTATATTATCACCATAAATTCTAATCAGAACATTGGGGTTAAAAGACATATCTGGGATAAAAATAGTAAAAAAAAAAAAAAGGCGGGTCTTACTTCTCTGGGGGAGTGTTGCCAATATATTTCTAATAATATACAAAAAAAGTTTTTTAAGTCAATTCCAATTTTTTTCATTGTATTGCAGAAAGTCTTTTATAAATAATTTTCATTCATTTTTTTAAGTTGATCTGGCACCTTCTATGGGTAGATATATGCAACTTAAATAAAAAAAAAAAAAAAAAAAAAAAAAAAACAATTTAAATGAAAAAAAAAAAAAAAAATGAAAAAAAAATTTAAATAAAGTAATTAAATTTAACGACTGAATTAATATTTGAAAAAACTGAATTAACATCCAGTGCCATCCACTACATGTTCCAAAAAATGTATTTGAACTAGAGTGGATGAATAAGAAGTATTTTATGAACGATTGAAAATGTGAACAAGATATATGTAGGGAGAGTGTGAGCTAATAGAAGGAATTGAAAAATCGAATGCGTTTTATTTTCTTTAGCAGAGAATTACCTATCGTGAAGGTAGGACTAGATTAATTGAATAAGCGAAGGAGGAAAATTAAAAATAATTATTTTATAAAATAGACTGTTAATCCAAACTCTTTCTGGATATCAAGTAGAATAGCTCCAAAACATTAATTTTGAAATCCATAGGTGATATACTGTATTGTACGAAGTAATTGATGGATCGTTGCTACGTTTTGATGGAATCCAAATTGTTCAGAATTAATAATGTTATTGTTAGAAACGAAAAATATGTTTATTACGACGACGACGACGACGATTTGCCAGATTGATTGATGTAATAACCTTGATTGCTTAGCAACCTCTATCTGCTGCTTTGTGAAATAGAGAAGTTTCTTAAGCTTTAAGCCCATTGATTAGATAGAAAAAGAGTAATATATAGATATTCTTAATTTTTTTTAAAATTAAACTTATTAATTCTTCATATTTTTTTATTAATTAATAAAAAAATAATTATACATGTATAATTTTTTTAATATTATTATTATAATTTCAAGAAGGTAATAAAAAAAATAAACAACAGAACCAAACAAAAACGATTGAGGGGAAATTGTGACTCAGTGGAGAAACTGCATGGTCATTCGGAAAGGAGGATATCGAAATGTGAATGAATAATATTCAAACAGAGCGAGGTCTTTTGAGATTTTTAAAACCAGAAATGTCGTCATCATAGTTGCTTAGATTATTCAAAACAGAATTATTAAAATTTGGAATGGAATTATAAAATTTTATTAACAAATTTTTAAAACTTGGGAGGGAAAGAGCATGTCTGATATTCTCATTTTGGGAAAACAAAGGCGAGTTTGTAAGCATACGTAGTATTTTATTTTCAAGTCTTTGTATGATCTCGAAATTCGACGGAGCAGTAAAAACATTTTTTTTTTGTACAACGATATATTATTTAAAAGGAATACATTGGCAGCTAACATCAAAAGTGATTTATAAGATATTTTGTTACCTTATGCATTTTGTATTGTTAGAAGGTATTAAGGCTTTATTTACACACTTTTTTTTTTTAGTAGGAACAGAGAATTGATTCTGAGTATAAATAATTACAGGTTCTTTGTGCTCATAAAACGAAATGTTGCCATAAAGTGGCCAGATAAAAAAACAGAAACGACTCTTGTTTGAGGAATAGCAGGGTTAAAGAACTTTAAATTAATAATCCCAGATTCGACGCAAATTCTAATTGAATGAACGTATGTAATTACCTTATTACATGACCGATGCTTTTGTTCCAAGTGCATTCTCAGAGAATTCAGATTTATCGTCTGCAATCACTTCACACAAAGGTATTCTCATGTTCGAAGAACAAAGAATTCTATTTCTTTTAAGTTCTACTGTAACGATAATTACGGAAGACATAAAATAAAAAAAGTTCTAAAAGCAAGAGTTAGAAAAAAACTGAGTACTACGGCTTCTACTTTCCAGAAGGAACTAATTGAATGATTCTTTTTTTTTATTATTATTTCTACTTCTTCAAAGCTCTGTGTTTTTTTGCAAGAAAAAGAAAAGTAAAAGAAAGGAAGATGATAAAAAAAAAAAAAAGAAAGAAAGCCATTAAGAAAAGTTTTAAAATGACTTTGGCTAAATGATGGCGAGAGTGCAAATTTTATGATACCGATCAAGTTTTCCCAAGAAAAATTATCTTTTTTGGATTTTGAGAAGTGTAATAGTTAAAGGCGGTTGTAAAAATACCACTTTCCCTCGATATTTCTGAGAGGTTAATTATACCTTTGGCGGGAAACTTTTGAGGTAAATACAGAAAATATCCACTTTTCAGACATTTTAAGTCGCTTTTTATTACCATTTTAACTCTTTTCGTGATTTTGTCTCAATAATCGTTCAGTTATAATATTTTTCTGAATGGAAAATTACTGTATTTATGAGATTCCCTTTTAGCAAACCAAGACTGGGGTTGACGAAAAAATAAAAAATGGGATGCATTATAATGACTGAAAATTGCCTAAAAATATCAACTAGTTTTTTTTTTTTTTTAAAACTGTTTAAGTCTACATATAAAGTTATTTAGATTTTCATGAAAGAATGCACCACGAAATAGAATACAACTTTTCGCAATTTCTCGAAAACATTAATCAAATAGCTCAACAAGTAATGTCGAACCGAGACATTTAAATTGTTATGGAGAAGATGGATACGATAAATATTTTTAAGAAAGAAAAGTTTTTCCTTATAACAAACTTGTTTATTTGTCTACTTTCAACGGTTTTTTTTTTTTTTTTTTTTGAAGGGACAAGGATGAGCAAATTTTAGTATGTCTTTTTAGATGAGATTCATTCTGCATACGCATAATATGCAACAGCAAAACCAGTTAAATTTGTTTTAACACTTTTGTAGCTGTCCTTGTTAAATTTTGGAAATTGTTCTGACGATTGTAGCCGACCTTGTTAATTTTTTGTAGTTGTTCTGACACTTGTTGATGTCCTTGTTAATTTTTGTAGTTGTTATGCCACTTTTGTAGCTATTTGTTAATTTTTGTAGTTGGTCTGACACTTATATAACTATCCTTGTTAATTTTTATAGTTGTTCTGACACTTTTATAGCTGTCCTTGTTAATTTTTGTAGTAGTTCTGTCAATTTTATAACTGTCCTTGATAATTTTTGTAGTTGCTCTGACTCTTTTGTAACTGTTTGTAAATTTTGTAGTTGACCTGACAATTTTGCAACTGTCCTTGTTAAATTTTGTAGTTGTTATGCCACTTTTGTAGCTATTTGTTAATTTTTGTGGTTGATCTGAAACTTTTGTAACTATCCTTGTTAATTTTTGTAGTTGTTCTGTCACTTTTGCAGCTGTCATCGTTAATTTTTGCAGTTGTTATGCCACTTTTGTAGCTATTTGTTAATTTTTGTAGTTGATCTGAAACTTTGAAACTATTCTTGTTAATTTTTGTAGTTGGTCTGACACATTTGCAGCTGTCCTTGTTAATTTTTGCGGTTGTCCTGACACTTTTGTAGTTATCCTTTTCGAATATTTCATACAACAACCGTTGAAGAAATTTTTCTTTCTTTTTCTAATGAAATTGAAATCTATATTTATTCGGCATATTCGAAGTCATAAAATCAGTGAGTTTAAAAACTAAGAAAATTCTGAAATTTTTTTTTTGGAAAGCATTTTTAAAAATAAGACACAATTCTTTTGTGGAATTCAGCAAGTTCAGCAAAGCAAATTAATAAAGGAATAAATATTCAAAGACAAGTGTGATTATTCTAAATGTAAAAACATTCAAGCAAATAGTATGTTATTTGTTGTTAGCATAATGATGCGAAAATTTGATTAAAATTAAATATACGATAAAATGAGAGCAGCAAAATTAATTAAATTCTCACTAAATAATTTAGTAATATCAGTCATTATTGTATGTATCATTCAATATTTTTTAATTTTAATTTTATTTATTTATTTTTTTTTAAATTTTTATTTTATTTATTTTTAAAATTTTTATTTTATTTATTTTAATTTTTAATTTTATTTATCTATTTATTTTGAAATTTTTATTTTATTTATTTATTTATTTATATTTTATTTATTTATTTATAAATTTTATTTTATTTATTTATTTTTTTAGATTTTTATTTTTATTTATTTTGTATTTATTAATTTTTAAAAATTTTTATTTTATTTATTTTTCTACCAAAAATCTACAATATAAAAATATTTTTTCTTCTTCGTGGAAAGATTATTCTTGCAATATAAATAGCCAAAGTACTCAGTATTCAAAAGTCACATCTTAATAGTGCATTCATTAATTTTAAAATTGCTTAATTTACTTGAATGAATAAATCAAACATGCTGGATTATCTGTGTATTTTTTTTTAAAATTTCTATTTTATTTATTTATTTACCAAAAATCTACATTGTCTGTAAAAATATTTTCTTTTCTGAGAAAGATTATTCATATATAAATAACCAAAATACCTGTATTCAAAAGCCACACCTTAATAGCGAACTCATTAATTTTAAAATTTCTTATATTTTCTTACAAGAATAAATAAATCAGATATGCTGGATTATCAGCGAAACATTATCCACAACATTTAAAGTAACCCTAATAAATCAGTTAAATCTACTAAAAAGAAACATGAACTCGACTAAATCTAACTTTTACCATGAAGGCAAATGAAAGGTCTTGTTATATACCCATAAACGATCTTGTGGAATAAAACCTACAGCTTAACCATTTAATATCCTATGGGCGTTTTTATGTGATTTCCACCCATCATTGTATTTTATGTGATTTCCACCCATTATACCTTTACCCCATCAAATGTGATGGATAATTCAAAGAGAGTCATATAATCCAAAATAGCTATTTGAATCAGCATGCGACTTAAGGTTAACGCTCTTCAAATCATGCGACTAGGCAAATCCCAGAGGAATTAATGATTATGAAAGTAATTCTCACCATTAAATATAATGGTAAGCAGTTTTACGGCTAAAATATCCATTACAGTCTAAGAATCGGTATTATTTAGGAGTTCTTATTCATTAACAGGAATGGATGGAACATGAACAACAGTTCAGTAAAGCTGTTTGTATGGTGTAATTGAAGTTTTCTATGTGCTTTCTACAGTGAATGGCAATAGATGTTTTATCATTGAGGAGATATATGAACCTTAACCATAGAATTATCCACCACTACAGAGACAATTATTTTTTAATTGAAGAAAATAATTTTCAACTAATTCAACTTATATTGGTAACTGTTGCCTGATTACCAACTGGCTAGAGTTCTGGCCGTTGGTACCACAGGCTTCATTTTCACATTCTGGCGGTAGCCTGGGTGTTTGTTTGTGGTACGGAATCCCCGTTAAACTGCAGATCCCGGTCTAATTAGCTTAAAATGTGCACAAAATGACCGTAGAGAGACAAAACCAAACCTATATTGATACCAATTCAACTAGCTTGAAGCAGTTTTTACTAATTTATATCATTTTTTTTGTGTGTTTTTACTAATTTACATGTGTTTTTTGAATTGCTGCAAAATTGTATTACTCCTATGCATTTAAGCGACGTGATGGCCAATTGGCTAGCGCTCTGGCCGTTGGTAACACAGACTTCAGGTGCAAATTACCTGGCGTTAGCATGGATGTTTGTTAATGGTTCGGAATCCACATTAAACTGTAGGACCCGGCTGAATTAACCCAAACTGTGCACAAAATGACCGTAGAGGGACAAATAGAACCTATGTCATTAAAAAAAAGGGATTTTTCGACATAAAATTTGATTTATAAATCATTTCGGTGTTGTAAAGGCCATATTTTAAGCTTTATAAATATATTTATAAATAAAAAACAGTTACGGTTTATTTCCTTCAACAGAAATGAACTTACGGCTAAATTTTTTAGGTTATTCATCAGTTTACTCTAATTTATTTATCGTTATTTATTTTATCTAATTTCATTCAATTTATATTGGTAACAATTCAGCTAGCTAGAAGCACATACATTACATATAGTATCGTATGTATAGAATGTATAGAAGCATATACATTATATATAGTATCGTATGTATAGAATATACAGAAGCATATATACGCAGATGAGAATGCATATAATAATTTCATATATATAGAAGCATATATACAATTTTATATGCATTACAAAACCTATATTTTTATTATTTATATTAGCCACTATATATTTAATATTCGTAAATTCTAATGCAAGATAAAGAAAAGATAAAACTACTTCCATTTTGTCAAATTATTTGAAGAAAATTATATAATCTGCAAAGCCGTCAGATGTTGCATTTTAACTTCATAGAAATATTTTTCTTTTTCTATTCTCTTTACTTTTCGTCGTAATCTAAAATTAATCAATCTTTTGAGCATGAATACCTGTAGCAATTTATCATGATTGCTTTTAACTCTTTGTATCTTTATTAATACCATATTTACAAGTGAAAAAAATACATTTTAACAAAAACTGACAATAGTAAAATAATTTGTTTGGTTTTTATTTACGAAACGACTTATAAATTCACCTGAAAGTCAACTATAATGGAAAAAAATAATGAAAACCAACTTTTCTAGCAACTTCAGATTGCTGAGTAATTCAAGTGTTATGACAAAACGAAAATCGCATATCCTTACCATACGCGTGGCCTGATGGCCAATTGGCTAAAGCTCTAGCCCTTCGTACCACAGGCTTCACGCTCGAACCTTGGTGGTAACATGGATGTTTGTGAGTGGTTCGGAATCCAGGTTAAACTGTTGATTCCAGTCTAAATATCTTAAAGTGTGTACAAAGTGACCGTAGAGCGACAAACCAAACCTTACCACGCACTGAAGGCATTAAGTTATTACACAGTATCTTCTATTGAATTATTATCAAATAATAAAATAATTTTGAATCAACTTTCAGGTGACAATTTTCATTTAAACCCGAATTTTCATTTGATTTTTTAAAAAAAAGAGGCATTTTCAAAATAAAATGTTTCAGTTACAGTTATTTGGCGTGACACTGTTTGCAACTATAATTTTTTTTTTTTTTTTTTTTGTGAATGCGTAAATTTGAATTTCGTTTAAATTTAATTAAGAGTTACGACTCTAAAAATAACAGGTTTGGCTTGGTTTGCCGCCCTACGATCATTCTGTACACACTTTAAAATAATTAGACCGGGAATCACAGTTTAACGCGGATTCCGAACCATTCACAAATAACCATGCCACCGCCAGGAATCGAAATTAAAGCCTGCGGTACCAAAGGCCAGAGTGCTAGCCAATTGGCTCTTCGGCCGCAAAAATTACAGGAGATCACAATTGAAAAGATGTAGTAATAATGTCGTGGTACACGAAATAAAATATTTCAAACGAAAAATTATGTTCTTCTTTAATTAACTTCTCGCTTCAAACCACAAAAAGAACTACAACAATATTTCTTTCTGTCTCTTTTAAATGAAATCTTCTTCTTCGAATATCCCATGAGACCTACCAAAATCCATTACCCAGAAACCATCATTTAAATCGCCTCCATATATCTTTATTAAAACATTCTACAGAAAAATATCCACCATCTTAATCTCCACCGGAATTTTCACTCCGGGCGATCCATTCTTGACTTCACTTCATTTCCCTTTCTCTCTTAAATGGCATTGCTTTAATATTGTCCTCGAGGGCTTCCCAGTAGCGGCGTCAGCAAGTCGACACCTCACAGAAAGCAGGTTATCAACTACCATCCCAGATGGCCTCTCCCTTGATGAGCTACCCTGATAGTTAGTGGTTCGTAATGAAGAGGTTGACAATGGTGCAAGGTTACGCTGATTTGTTCAGCCAAGAGATTGAATCCTGATTAGATGGGCCGGACCAGATGGAATCTTTGTGTTTAGGAGACAAAAAATGAAGATGGCAGCATTGTTCGAACGTGGCTAATGAACATTTGATGAACTGAGGTACTGTTATGTAAATGGGTTTTCTGTTGGCGTTATATTTTCTTTAAAAAAAAAAAAAAGATGGATGATTTTTTTTGTTGCTCAATAGCACTCTGAATCATCATCTTCAAGATGTTCTGATACAGTTAGATGTCCTTTTGACCATATTTTAGATTAGTTTTTAAAAAGAATGTGAGATTTATCTTCTTAAAAGGAATACAAATGAACCAATACCAAAATACCAAATGAAGGATTTTTTTTTCTTGCTCAATAGCACTCTGAATCTCCACCTCCAAGATGGTAAAAATGGTCTAATACAGTTAGATGTCCTTTTGACCATATTTTAGATTAGTTTTTAAAAGAATGTGAGATCTATTGTCTTAAAAGGAATACCAATGAACCAATACCAAATGAAGGATTTTTTTTTCTTGCTCAATAGCACTCTGAATCTCCACCTCCAAGATGGTAAAAATGGTCTAATACAGTTAGATGTCCTTTTGACCATATTTTAGATGTGAGACCAATCTTCTTAAAAGGTATACCGATAATACGCACGATTATTTTTGGGAATTATACTTTTGGCATGTTTAATGGTATGATTGTTTTGTAATGATTAATGTTGTTGCTCTAATACAACTGGCAATACAGAGACAGTTAATCTTCATGCCATTAAGCAAGGGCTGCACCGATGTTTCTCTTTTACCACTACCCAGGAGGCACGTATAGCTTGAAGATAAGCTACGGACGCTAAGTAACACTACCCCCAAAACGCTACGATCCTATTAATCGGGACCTACTGTTTAAAGTGGATTCCAAACCACTACAAACGTCCATGGCATCGTCGGGACCCCAACCCAAAACCTGTGGCACCCAGCGCCAGGGAAGATATTGCTTCATTGCAAATATCCACTTCTAGAAAGGAAGGATATTTAAGATCTAGTAAATATGCAAAATTGGATTTTAATCATTGGTTAGAGGAAATTTGAATTCTTGATTATATATGTTTATAATAAACAAAAAAATGCAAAATGTGTTTCACCTAACAGCTGCGTATTGTTCAGCAAATTCTCAAATAATTACAATAGTATTAATTTAGAATATTATTAATAAGAATATATTAATTAACACTATTCCATTATTATTAAAATATATTATATTAACAGTATTAGAATTAGACAGTAGACAATAGTATTAGACAGTTAATCTTCATGCCATAAGCAAGGGCTGCACCGCTGTTACTCTTTTAGCACTACCCAGGGGCACGTATAGCTTGAAGATAAGCTACGGACGCTAAGTGACACTACCCGCAAAACGATCTACGATCCTATTAGAATGGCACCCACTGTTTAAAGTGGATTCCAAACCACTACAAGCATTCAATCAAATCTTCGGGGAATCAAACCCGAGTTACCAAGCTCTAGCCACTCGGCTATCTATGTAATTATTATGATTTAAAATTCCAGTAGGTTTTCCGTTTCAAAAAAATAAATAAATAAACAATTCGAAATTATTTAAGAAACAATTTATTTTTATTTTGTTCTGTCTGTGTTTTCTTAAAGCTGCAATTAAAAAAAAATAGTTGTATAAATTGAACGAAACAACACAAAATTTTCTTTAAAAATTGTTCGAATTAAAATCGTCAATAAATAAATCAACAAATTGCATCATAAAGGGTCACTTTGTCGTTTTTCAACGAGAATAAATATTAAAAAAAAAAAAGGACCACACAAAATATCAAGCGATTAGAACATTCTGCCCGTATACACAAAAAAATAGAAATAATAGCAGCCTTTCACTGTTGCGAATTTCATTTGGTAACCTTAAAGTTCAAAGGTTAGCGATTAAAATTTGTCTATAACAAGCCACGAACAGGTTTTACACTAGCATCAAAAGATCTAAGAAAGTAAAGAAAAAAATCTATACATGTAAAAAAAAAGACTTTTCAAATATTGTGTTAATTATATTTCAAAAGCACTGCAGTTGACTTGCATTAAATGCCCAATGTTGAGAAAGAAGGACATGCCCCTCTAGCGACTCCAGTGAAAATGTCTTTCGAAATTTTATTGGTTTAAGAACAGATAGATGCCGACATAAAATAACATTTTCATTGCAACACAGAGGTCACGTGCTTTCAAAAACGAAAGTAAATCACATTAGTATAGGTGGCTATCAAGCAGGATAAGACCCCATTTTCACTATCTAAAAATAATAATAAAAGCTCAGCTCTTTTCCTTCGGTATGCTTTAGTTTACATTCGCTGAAGGTCAAAGGTTGGTGGTTAAATTCCTACAGCCAAGCCCACTCTACTTAGAGGCAACAAAAACTACAGCAACTTTGACCTTTCTGCAAAAATAGAGGTCGTTCTCTTATTATAAATTCTAAGTTGCGAACTCAACGGTGGAAAAAATTGCTCAGGTTATAAGTTATTTAATGAAGGAAAATTATTTTAATTTGGGTAATTATCCAATACCCAAATTAAAATAATTTTCCTTGTTATCTCTTGTTTTAGCAATATTATCAAGCATGTAGTTGTTTCTTAATCTATAAATAATCTTGTACTATTTCCACAAAATTTAATGTTAAAAATGAATAAGAAATAGTGAACTAAAAAAAACAAGAAAAGATAAAAAAAATGATATTTTTATTATTCGATAATAACTAAATTATTATTAAATTACAAAATTTTCAAATATTTTATAAAGATATATTCTTTTGTAACGTATAGAGGATATTTCAGATTATAATTCAAAATTTTAAATGAAATTTTTAAAAAATATTTATTGAAATGTTCGGAATTAAAAACATTTATATTTTATACATAAAAATAATATATATATATATTGTAACAAAAAAACGTGTTAAACTATATTGCTGTTTTCTTAATAACTCTAATTGAGATAACTTTTTAAAAGAGTGTTTTGTGAAACATCTTTGCTCTGTTACTTAAAAATAGAACCAGTATTCTGAAATTAAAATAAGCTAATGAAATAAGCCACATCGGAATTTTTAAAAATTGGGTACTTACGTATTAACGGTACCTTGGCGACAGTAGCGCCAATAAAGAGCACACGCGCCAACCGCAGCTACAGATTTGGCGCCAATCTACACTTAAAATATATATATCTACATATAAAATATATATGAAACACTTCATTTAAAATCAAAACGCTTTCAAAACATTTTTATTCCAAATAATAAAGATTGGCGACACTTAAAAACCGCCAAGTCTGTCGCCAAGGTATCGTTAATACGTAAGTACCAAAAATTGTTATTATACATAAAAATAATATACATTTATATATTTATTTTGAAACAAAAAACGTTTTAAACAATATCACTGTTTTTTCATTTACATATATTTTTAAAGGAATGTTTTATGAACAATATCTTTGCTATGTTACTTAAAAATATGCCCAATATTATGAAATCCCAAAAGCAAATGAAATAAGCCAATCTAGAATTAAAACAAATTCCCAATATTATATATAAAAAGTATATATATATATATATATTTAGTAAAAAAAACGTTTTAAACAATATCGCTGTTTTCTTAGTAACTGTAATTTACATTATTTTTAAAAGTAGTGCTTTAAGAACAACATTTTTGTTAAGTTTTATAACAATAGAGCCAATATTTTGGAATTCCAATATACCAATGAATTGTAACAAATAGACAAATACTAGAATAACATCAATTTATTTCTCTTTACGTGTAAAAAGAAAAATATATGCTTGTAGTCATGCAGATACTCTCAAATGCAGAACTCTTAAGCTACTTGTTCTAAAATAACATGGTTGCAATAAAAAATAAAGGACTAATGACACCACAATTGTATTGAATAAAATGCTCTTCGAACTTCAGGAATTTCGTTAATTATCTCATCCTGTCCTTCTTTACAAGAATTCTTTGTTGAAAATAAATCTTTTGTAATCTCTTTAGGTACTTGCAAATCTTTCATGCACTAAAAGAACATTCTCCAAACATTCAACGACTTGTGTTCTTTTTTCGTAATTCTTTTTAGACACAAAAGGTCGTTGATTCATTATCGTTTGGCAATGTATTATTCAATTCCTTCTATTAGCTCACACTCTCCCTATATATATATCTTGTTCAAATTTTCAATCATTCATAAAATACTTTTTATTCATCCACTCAAGTTCAAATAAATTTTTTTGAACTTGTAGTGGATGACACTGGATGTTAATACAGTTTTTTCAGATATTAATTCAGTAATTAAATTTAATTGATTGATTTTAGTTTTTTTTTTTTTTAGATTTAAGTTGCATATATCTAATAATAGGTGGCGTCAGATGCAAAAGCAAATTTCAACTTTATTTGTAAAGGACTTTTCTGCAATATAGTAAAAAAAACTTGTTATTTTGTATGTTACTTGTTATATATATATTTACAAAATGTATTCAGTTATTGTTTTTATTAATAAATAATACGTACTACTTATAATACAAAACAAACATTGTTTTCCTAAACAACAGAATATTAAAAAAATGGCTATTTAAGTAATTATGTTATCATAAAAAAAATATATCATTTAAAAAAAAATATATCATTTAAATGTAAAAAAAAATGAAAAATAAACATTATAATATGTAAAGAATTTATATTTAAATGTTCATTGTTTATCCTCGACAAATATCATGCTGAAATTAAAAAAAAAAAAGATATTGTCTATATTTTGTTGAGAATAAATATTTTGTAATCTTTTTAGCCATTGCAAATCTTTCAGTCACCAAAACATTCCCCAAACATTCTCCCAAACGACTTTTTTTTTTTTTTGTAATTCTTTTTTGTCATAAAGAGAGATCGTTGATTCATTATCGTTTGGCAGTGTATTATTATATATATCTTTATTTACAAATAGATTCAATTATTGTTTTTATTAATAAATAATACGTACTACTTATATTACAGAATAAACATAGTTTTCCTAAACAGGAGAATTTAAAACATAAACTGTTTAAGAAATTATGTTATCATAAACAAAAAATATCATTTAAAATATTTAAATATTAAAAATAAAAATTAAATGAAAAATAAACATAACGATAAGTAAAAACAGTAAAGAATTTTTACTTAATTGTTAATTGAAAATTTTTTATCGATTAATAAACAAATATCATTTAGTTAATCAATTAGCGAATATATTTATATTAATTAAATATCATTTAAGAAACAAATATCATGAAATTAAAAATATAAACATATTATTTATATATTTTTATACATTTCCAAAACGAAAATATATATATATTACGTTTATAAAGAAATCTCCATTTAAAACAAAAATAAATCTTTTAACTTACAGAAAAATCATTTTATATTCTTTGACGCAGAAAATAGAAAGACGTCAAATTGTGATATCTATGCAGTGCAACCGATTTTTATCTTTTAAAATCTGTAAATCTAAATCAGATCAACCGATTTATTATTTTTAATCAATAAATAATACAAATTGACCATAGCATGCAAGAAATATAGACAAACATATTCATCATTCCTTCTATAAACACATGAGAAAAAAATGGCCTCGAATATGTGGCTACTTAAGCGTGAAATGCTACTGCATGCTTGACTAAGAACGAAAGGAATATGTTCGAAAGGGATTATCGTCTGCATCTGCAAAGGATGAATAATGGCTAAATTTCATATAATTCCCATCTCTATCCGCTGTTGCCAACGCCGGAAATGAAATACAGTTCTGATTCACGTTTCTCAAGTTGTTCTTCGAATATCAATGAGGTTTAAGTTAACGAATTTGAACTAGAATGGTTCAGGTGATTTACCTGCTATGAATTGCAATAGAATTGAGAAGAATGATTTGATCTTCTAATGACACCTTAACGGCGATTTTATCAGATATCATGAAATTAATACTTCCTACTTGCAAGTGTGAAATGGTATTTAGTGTTTGCAAATCGCACATTTTGAAAATGAAATTTGCAGAATTTAAATGCAATTGTAAAATAAAATTTGCAACATTGCAAAGACTTAAATTAATGTAATATGAATCAAAAGTCATTTTAATAACTATAACTTAATTAATATTTTTAATTGTTAACCATTTTTATTGTGAAAACAATAAAAAAATAATAAAGTTTTCATTTTTTTTTTTTAGTTGGCAACATCAAAATGATGAGAATGGAATCCAAAACTAAATTCAAATATTTTGAATAATAGCAATTGGTAAATAGAATAGCAATTGGTAAATCCGAATTGATATTTTAATTATCAACATCTCATTAAAAATAAACTTATAAATATCTATTCTGCAAGATTCCCTCAGTGCTAGGTTTGATGATTTTCAAGATGATAAAAAAAATTGCTGATCTTTTCACAAAACCTTTGGTACTTACGTATTAACGGTACCTTGGCGACAGACTTGGCGGTTTTTAAGTGTCGCCAATCTAAAAGCTACTAAGGTTACCAAACCAATAGAATAGATTAGTGCCACTTAAAAACCGCCAAATCTGTAGCTGCGGTTGGCGCGTGTGCTCTTTATTGGCGCAACTGTCGCCAAGGTACCGTTAATATGTAAGTACCAAACCTTTTTAAATTTCTCTACAAGAAGTTAATTGTTACCGACCTAAATCCAAATCGAAATTATTGACCTAGTATAACACCAGACTGTTTTGAAAGGCAAATATCAGGAACGTATTTCAACTGCAAGTGTTCCAAATTATACTGAATTTTGGAAATACGTACCAACAAGCAATTTTCCAAATTTACACGATTTGGCTGCCAGATATTATTGTAGGTTTAGATCAACATATACTTGTGAACAAATGTTTTCTATTATGAACATAATAAAATCAAAATATAAGATTAACTGACATGCATTTAAACACCTAATTTCGTTAGCATCATCATCCTGATATAGATAACTTCATAAGAAAATCTACAAATACAAAAATTATAGTACTGACTGCTTAATAGAATTTTAGGTACTTACGTATTAACGGTACCTTGGTGACAGTTGCGCCAATAAAGAGCACACGCGCCAACAGCAGCTACAGATTTGGCGCCAATCTACACTTAAAATTTTTGTTCCAAATAATAAAATATATATGAACGATGATGTAACATAACTTCATTATTGATATATAACTTCATTTAAAATCAAAACATTTTTATTCCAAATAATAAAGATTGGCGACACTTAAAAACCGCCAAGGTACCGTTAATACGTAAGTACCGAATTTTATTATTTAGAATTAAATGTTTCAAGTTATTCAATTTTATTTTATATATAACCACACTGACTGAACTTTTTTTTTTTTTTATCACACTTGGAGACCACACGAGTCCAAGAACTCGTGTGGTCTCATGGAAAGAGGGAAAAGGAAGGGGGCAGCTTCTATTATGATGGAACACCCATAAGTAGACGTCTGACTTGGATTCGTGTTGCTGAAGAAGTAAGGCGTTAAGCGTAAGAACGTTATGACTGAGCCACGAAACGGCAGAACTAATTCTAATAAAGATGACTTCGTAAAAAAATCTACAAATTTAAAAACCATAGTCTTGACTGCTTAATAGAATTTTATTATTTAGAATTAAATAATAAAATTACAATTATTATTTAGAATTGAATAATAAAATTACAATTATTAAAATTATAATTATTATAAAATTATATTAGTTATTCAGTTTTATTTTATGCTTAACCTAACTGTACTAACTTTCTGAACCTTTAAAAATGTATTAACAATAAAGCCTACGTGTGTACTTTTGCTTTATTTATTATATTATTTTTTAAACCTCTACTACTGAGATTTACATGAAAAAAAAAAAATGTCCTATTTGTGTAAAAATCCTATAATCAGCCCATGAATAGCATTTTTGCACCTTTTTTTTTTTTTTTTTTTTAATATGTTGGAAAAGTTGAAAATGGCACGAAAAAAAAAAAAAGTGTAGTGGCGCACTTTTTCAAAAAGGTTGGCCACGCCTGATTTAGAAACAATATCCAATAAATTATAATCATGTTGAAAAGAAATCAATATGTATGTATATATATATATTACTGGCATCCACTCAACAAACGATATACGATACATTATTTACCAATTGATAAATTCCTCGAACCTTTCCAACAGCCACTCAACCAGTACACTTCCTAACAGAAATCAGAAGGATTTTCGAGAGACAAAACAAAAACAAAAAGAACAAGTAAACAGAACACGAAAAGACTGGAACGAACGAAAAGGGTGAACAGCACCTTTTCGATTTCCAAGGTCAACGTTCCACCTAGGAAAAAGTTAAGATCCGCGTTCGCGCAAATCAACACAACAGGAAACGATCGTGATGCCTCGGACTGGAAGGTTGCCAGATACTGCCATTTAATGATCGTTTGGCAGAAGGGAAGGGGTGTGAGGAGAATAAAAGCACAGAAGCATAGACATAATCAAGCGCTTCATTATTTTTAATTAGGTATTTTAAAAGTTCTTGACTGCATGATTTTTTTTTATTTCAATTTCTGCTTGATGGTTCTTAATATAATGTTTTTATTCTAGGGAGAAATATTACTAGAATTTGTCTGTCTAATCCAGTAGTTCTCAATTTTTCGTAGGCGTACACATTTAAAATCCTACAAATAATTGTAATTGCACTATATTTTTATATAGACCAAGATCTACAGTATAACGTGGATTCCGTACCACCAACAAACATCCATGCCACCGCCAGGATTCGAACATGAAGCCTTCGGTGCGCAAGCCAATACAAATTTCTGACAAATATATTATAATAATAAAGTCAAATATTACACGACCCCCAAACTACAAGTTTTTTTTGCACCAATTAAATTTAAAAAATTAAATTTCGAATTACAAATTCAGACATAATTAAACTACTTAATAAGCCGTACTTATTTTTTTTTTTTTTTTTTTTTTTTTGTCTTTAAACGTATTGAATACTATTCACAAAATCATCTAGGATATAATCATCACGAAATAATATCCTTTCATCAAAAGATATTTTTCTAATTTTTGTACAACTAAATTACAGAATACTAAATGCAAAAATATACTAATTAAATGTAAAATTGTTTTACAATTTGAACTTTTTCCTATTTATGATTTCTTTGCTAATAAATTTTAAAAAAGTAAACGATAAAAAAATATATTAATATTTTTAAAATCAACTGCTTTTTCCCTTCTTATTGTATTCAATATATTGCTCCTACAAGTATATAAAAAGCAAACAGAATTTTTTTTTTTCTCTATGATTTTTCCCCTTTTTACCCTAAGTCTCATAAATGTATAAACAATTCAAAGAAAAGACAGGGGCTGCTATAGTAGGCAATTCGTTTCATTTTTGAACTAAAAGAATCCGATTTGAAATAAGAATAGCTTATCGAAACCGAAAGTTGTCATATTATGTATATTTTTTATTCAACTTTTATTATATTTTATTTTATTCGACCTTTTATTATATATATATTTTTTTTAATATTTTCAATTAATTATTTTTTTTTTATTCTTTATTTTCTATTTTCTATTTTATTTTATTCGACTTTTATTATATATGTATTTTTTTAAATATTTTCTATTAATTATTTTTTTTTATTGATTCATTATTTATATATTTTTTATATTTTAATTTATTTTTATTTTTTATTTATGGATACATTATTTATATTCTTTGTTATATTTTATATTAATTATTTTTGTTATTTTTTATTTATTCATTATTTATATATTTTTTAATATTTTATATTATTAATATTATTTATCTTAATTTATTCATTATTTATATTTTTTTATATTTTATTCAGAAAATTCATTTGATGATTGTGACAATCGTTCGAAGTTAAATTAATTAAATTAACAAAACAGATGAAGGCTTATTTTTAATTTAAAAAAACTAAAAAAATTATAGTGTTTATTTTAATCATTATACGTAAAAACAATTTAAATAATATATATTATATTTGAACTGAAAGGACACAAGACGTTCACGTTTTGTACATTTGCATACCACAAAAATTTCTCACTATATTTGACACTAAATTTCTCTGTGAATTCATTTAAATACAAATAAATAAAAGCAGATTTGTTGACAGCATATTTTTTTTCATACTCTTATTATTTCATCTGTCCTTAACTAATGATAATATATTTTTTCTACTGCTGATTACAAGCAATAATTTAAACTTCAAATGTCGAAAAATAAACAAAATACTAGTTAGAGACAATTATGATAAAATTAAAAACTTTGTTATCTATTTACAAAAGACCGAAAAGGAAAAAGAATAATAATATTTAATAATTTCTGTCAGCTAGTATCTCCTCATGAATATCAAATTGAATCATCTCAAAACTTGAAATTCTACTTTTGACTTTGCTGACTCTATAAAAATGAAAAACTACGAATTTTAATTTTTCAGTCGATGACATGATATTATGGAAACTTTCACCTTTTGAGAGTCACTATAATTAAATGTCATTCATCTTAATACATACGTTGTTGCTTCTAAGAAAATTAGCATAGCCTAACCCCTTCCATAAAAAAAAAAATACACATAATACATAATTTGAATGGCATTTGACAAAAAATACAAACTTATGTGTCAAAACTTTTCATAACATGTGTACGTTGATGTAACTTTCAAAACATTTTTAATTATAGTGCAATACATTCAAGTGTAATATAATCATACATTTCAAATTCTACCAAGAATAGGATAAAAATACAAGTATTTTAAATATATTTTTACGAATATAAATTGTAAATATTAATTACCTTTAATTTTAGCAAATTATTTTTTAATTATAAATCTGATAAAAAGAAAAGAATTCAAAAGAACTTTCACCTTCATTTATTATTATTTTAATATATTACTGAGGTGAATTATAGATAAAAACTTGAATATGTATTTTCGAAGACGTTTTAATTATATTGTTTTAACTTGCTTTTATTTAACTTGTTTTTGTTCCTCGTTTTTTTTACTTTTTTTATTATTTATGTTGTTTTTTTTTTTTTTTTTTTTTTACCTTGCATTTTCCAATTTATTACATTTCCCTCTATATAGATAATATAGACTTAAAGATAGTGTCTCATAAATTATAGGCTAAAATTAGCGTTTTTGAATAATTATTATTAATGAATATTTTTAGTAATTATTATTTTCTTAATAATATAAATTATTGGGGTTGAATGGCCGAGTGCTTAGGAATGGATGAGTGAAGAGTTTTGAGTGAGATGTCCACTTTAAACCTTAGATCCCTGTCTAATAGGACTATAGAACGTTGAGCTTAGGGCTGACAACCCTACCTAGTAAAGGAAAACATCTCCTGTCACGAAATCTGCCAGTAGGCTGACCGCCTTGGCCCACCGGGAGGCTGTTATGCCAATGAAAAGAAGATTATATTTTATTACGTTCTGGCGTTCTGCGCCACAGGTTCCCGGGTTCGCGTCCCATCGGTTACCATGAATGCTTGTATTGGCTCAGAATCCACTTTGAAACCATAGATCTCGGTCTAATAGGACTGTAGAACGTTGGGCCTGGGGCTGACAACCCTTTCCGTGAAAAGTGAAAACATCTCATGTTTTGGATTCTCTGCCGTAGGCCGACAGCCTTGGCCACCATGGGCTGTAGCGCCATTGAAGAAATATTAATATTATTAAAAATCTTCTCTATTGGTTAAAAATATCTCCGTTAGTTATTAAATATTAATTCATCATTGGCGCAACAGCCCCATGGTGGGTCAAAGGCCCTCTGCCATATTCGAAACATGAGGTTTTCTTTTTACGGTGTAGGGCTTATCTACAGTCGTATGAGGTCAGGGACCTACGGTTTAAAGTAGATTCGAGCCATTGTGCTAGCGCATGGTACCAATGGAACTCTTGAACTGAAACCTATGGTACCGGAGCGCTAAAGCACCAAGATATTTAAAGAATGAAAAAAAAAAAAAAAGTTATGACGGAAAATGGAATCATGTTTGCAGACTATTGCTAAAGACAGAAAAAAAGGATGTACCTCAAGCAAAAATACAGCAGAAAATCGTTAAAAACTACATTTTGATGACATTGCATACGACACTAATTACTTTATAACAGTATGAACTTTTAGTTTCATATTACAACAACACAACAAAAAAAAAAAAATAAACATACATAACACCGCCTTATCGATTTAAAAATAATAATAAATAAGAAAAAGATGCTACGAAAATTTGAAATTTCGTAATAAGAATTTTCGAGGCTCGAACCCGAAACCCGTGGTTCCAGCGGCATCAGTCGGCGCTCAGGGCCTTAATAATTAATTAATAATATTAAGTTTTTGATTAGATTTAATTGCAGATTTGTCAATAATTTAAAAAGATTATTGTAGATTATTTTTTTTTTTTTAGTAAACCTTAGACTTGGTAAAAAGGAATTGGGAGAATTGTTGTTTTTTGACAAACTACTTTTCAATTTAAGATATACTTTTAGTAGGATGTTTTGTTGATTTTCATAATTTTTTAACTTTTAGATTACTTGGATATTGTGATAAAAATGTTAAACCTCAAAATTATTTATAAAATTGCATTTCAAAAGTTCCAATTTATAAAGAAATTTTATTTTACTGTATACAGAGAAAAATGATTAATTTTAATCTTACAGAAAAATGTTATTGAGTTTTAGTTGTAACCCAACATTAAATAAAAACATCTGCTATAAGAATAGTTAATTCTTGCAGCACACGTTTTTTTAAGGCTTTACATTTTTATTGCTTTGCTATTATAGATAAGTTTCAAGTAAGAAATTTCAGATATCAATAATGTCTAAAAAAACATTATATTTTTAAAAAGTGATATTTTTAAACAGCAACAGCATATTTGTCCATTCAAAAGATGTTTCAAAAACAAGTTTTGAATAGATTTCCTTACATGGAAAAATACAATTAGAAAGCATTTTTAAAAGATTTTTATCAGAGTTATAATATTTCCTTATCAGCATCTTTTATTTATTTATTAATTTTTTTTTTTTTTCGTCATTTAGATTTTTAAAAAACGTATTTGTTGATAGTGATGTCGTTGACTTGCATGTTCGCATTCACGCGTGACAAGTTATTGCTCGTTTTTTAAAAAGGAAAACATTTTCACTTTTTTTTTTTCTTTTTTTAAAGAAAATTTGAAAGTATAGTAATATTTATCTTAAGAAATGATTATTTAAAAGGATTTAATAAAAATGTTTTAAAAAAAAAAAAATAAACGACCGGTTTTTTTTCCTTTTCAGAAATAATTATTTCGTAATGAGGTTATTTTATATATTGTTTCTTCTTTTAAATAATTATTAAGCACAGATTTTTAATTAGTTATTGTTGCATATCATTTTAAAGTTAATGAATGGGAAATATTTTGTCTGGGGTTTTATAGAGAAAACTAAACACATAAGTGTGATGTCGTTATTGTAGATCATTATGCAATGGTATAAAAAATGGAGGAAAATGATAGAAAAATGACCAAAGGACCATCCAATGTTTTAAAATTGTGATGTTGTTGTTGTTGTCTTATCCCCTGAAGAGTACAAAGGGGCAAGAACAACGGTGAAGAGTACAACAAGAGTACAATCAAATATCGTGATGCTCCCGAATAGTATTGGTTGTGTTGATTGCCATCTAAGAGTATAAATCTCCTCTGAGGATAGCCCAGACAATGCATGTCGGCTGCTACAGTTGGGCAATCAAAGACATGATGAGGAGTCAGCTCGACATCAGGGCAGTTGCCAGATTTTTGGTATTTTTTAACGCCTTCAGCAGAAATTTTCATGTTTTTGTGATGCTTCCATCCTTAATTTTGTGAGAGTAGTAGTTGTTTTTCTGTCGACATTTAGTTCTGTAATTTGGTATTTAGTTTTGATCTTATAAGGAATTATAAGTTTAGATTTTTTTAGCAAAATTTTAGATTTTGGTTAGATAAGGTGGGCTTCCCTCACTTCTCATTGGTGTAGACATTTCTCAACTCGTGGTCTATCACCAATCACGATGAAACGACTCATGTACTATATTCAATCTATAGTTGTTTCGACCTGTAAGGTCAGCACAGACATTTGCTAATTTTCTCATTATACGATGCCGAATATATGCTATCAGATTTGAGTGACAGGTTGTTCTCATGAGTACAAAACATTAATTGCATGTAATATAAATATGCACAGTAAAGTTCGTCTGCTGTCAAATCTGAGTGATGGGTTTATTACACATTTGTCAAATAACAAACATTCCTCTCTCCTGGAAATGAAATGCCAAAACTCTATCCTTGATAAAAAAAAAAATGCCATAGAACCAATAATATACCTGTGTGCATCAAACGCATAATAACTGCTGTGATAAGATAAATTAAAATAATTTATTTACTCGTATATGTTGCCAGTTTGATGGCCAAATTGTTACTTATGAAAACTTGATTGAAGAATTAATTTTTTTCTCTATAGAAGATTAGATCGAAAAATTTATTCTAAGAAAAATAATTAATATATAAAATTTAATTATTTCTTTGACATTGCAATCATACTTGTCGTTCAAATGACAAGATAATTTTCCTCTCACTTTCCCGCTATGCTGTCAATCAATCGTCTATAAAACATATTGTTACAAATGCCTTCAGTTTTTAAGTTTAAACTTTTCAGTTGATAATTTGAATTCTCCGATTCGTATAAGAACAAATGCAGTCAAATGTAAAACTGTGTAAACTAAAGAAATGCCCGATTAAAAACTTAATTCCATGTTATTGGATCTATAATAATTTGAAAATATATCTGGGATTTGATGGGCTTAAGCCAGCAATATCTAATTTGCTGTCTACGGGTGGATTTATTCGTAGGCAGCAAGTTTTTATTGTTGATTTCTGCCATTTATCAATTGCGTTTTCCTATATTTCCCCGCAGCCTGATGGCCAATTGGCTAGAGCTCCGGTCTTTGGTATCACAGGCTTTAGGTTCGAATACTGGGGGGTGACGTGGATGCATGTCAGTTGTTTGGAAATCCACTTTAAACTGTAGGTCCCAGCCTAATTAGGCTAAAGTGTGCACAAAATGACCGTAGAGCGATAATCCAAACCAGACTAATTCTCTATGTAGGAAATATTACTGAATACATACAGCATTTGTCAGCCAAAATCTCCAATTTGGCGAAGCAATTGGAGCCAAATCTTATTTTATCCGCCAAGTTTTTAATATTTAGATTAGAATGTCCTAAGAATCTCTTCCAGCAAACATTTTGCACTGCTTTTCTGTTTCATTTTTTTTCCGTCTTTCATCAATGAATTTTAAGCAACTGTAATTAAATTCTCTTTCAAAAAAAATTTCACGCAATTCGTACTTCAGCTAATGTCCTTTCTTTCGCATTATGCATACTACGTGGGACATGGAAGTACCATGCGGGTTTCAAAGCTGTTTCTTCGCCACTATCTCCACTCTGCATCTTCTGGGATGGTCACGATTTTAATTAAGCTGGTCGACCCCGGGCAAAAATGGCTAAATGTTCGAATAGAGAACACAGCCAACGGAAACAATGCTTATGCTTTTCATTGTTCGAAAGTGGCGTTATACGTCATTCTTTTTAACAGTTTGATGGAATGCACCCAACCGCGAATGCTGTCACGTTTGCTGCGGTCGTTTACCTTTTGCCAGCAACGCCATGTTATTTAAATACTAAAACAGTTCGACGAAAATTTGTTGAAGGTGTTAAAAGTTTTTCAATGGAAAGAGATTCGTTTGTGACTTAAAAAAAGAAGAACTTTAGTACTTAAATAAATGAGGTGAAAAGTGTTAAAGTATAAAAATTCTTTTGTGAAATGTTCTAAATTGCTAAAAAAAAAAAAACAGTAACAGTAAAAAGCAGTAAAAAAAAAAAAAAGAACAAAATAGTAAACAATGACGTTTAATAACACTTAATGAAGCAATGACGTTTTTTAAAAGTAAAAATAAAAAGTGTGAACAAATTGTAAAAAAAAAAAAAAAATTTTTGAAAACTTTTCGTTTTGTGCTGTATTTTAGTTTCACTATTTTTTTTTTTTTTTCCGCCTTTCACTGTAACTGGCACTGTTTTGTTTCGATGAAAGGATTTTGCTTGTGACTTTAAGAAAAGTAAACAATTGAAAAAAAAAAGAAACAAAAATAATTGCTTGAATACAAATAATGTTCTTTTTTAAAATTATGTTGTTTAAATAACAAGAGGTTTAAAAAAAATTAAAGTGGGAAAATAAAAATATTCTTTACAATAAACTTCCATATCGTCTTAATTAAAAGAATTTCTTATATTCGTCTTCAAAATAAAGTTTAATAGTTAAAAAGCAAAATGAAAACAGAATAGTTAACAGGACAAAAAAAGATAGTTGAAGTATAAAAATAGTTTGGACAACTTTGTTTTATTTTTTATTTTCCCATTTAAAATTAACTTTTCAAACATGAAAAACAAATATAATCGCCATTATTATGTTTTTGCATTTTTTAATTAATTTAATTAAAATTAAAATTAATCACATCTAATTAAATTTTTTTGTTTCAAAATTTACAAATTAATTAAATTAAAATATTAAAATTTTTTAAAATTTAATTTTAAATTCAAATTATACCATTATTATTTATTAAAATTTATCATTTTATATATTGCTGGGATATTGAAGTATAAAAATCGTTTGGACAACTTTTAGTTTTTGATTATCCATTTAAAATTAACTTTTCAAAAACGAAAAACAAAAACAAGTAATATAAAAAAAATTTTTTAAAGTCAATTCCTACTTTTTTTTTCACCGTATTGCAGAAAGTATAAATAATTTTCATTCATTTTTTAAAATTTATCTATTGGCAGATATATGCAACTTAAATCTAAAAAAAAGCTAAAATTAATTAATTAAATTTTATTACTGAATTAATATTTGAAAAGCTGTATTCACATCCAGTGTCATCCACTACAAGTTCAAAAAAAGTGTATTTGAACTTGAGTGGATGAATAAAAAGTATTTTATGAACGATTGAAAATTTGAACAAGATATATATAGAGAGTGTGCGCTAATAGAAGGAATTGAAAAACCTTAATGCTTAAATAAATAAAGTAAAAAGTGTTAAAATACAAAATTCTTTTCTGAAAGATTCTGAATTACTATTTAAAAAAAAAAAAAACAGTAACAGTAAAAAATCGTAAAAAAAAAAACAGTAAACAATGACGTTTAATAACACTTAATGACGCAATGACGTTTTTTTAAAAGTAAAAAAAAAAAAAGTTTGAACAAATTGTTTAAAAAAAAAAAAAATTCTGAAAACTTTTCGTTTTGTGCTGTATTTTAATTTCACTATTTTTTCCGCCTTTCACTGTAACTGACACTGTTTTGTTTCGATGAAAGGATTTTGCTTGTGATTTAAGAAAAGTAAACAATTTAAAAAAAATAATTGCTTGAAAACAAATTAAATTGTTTAAAAATAAGAAGTTCAAAAAACAAATTACAGAGGAATAAAAATATACTTTACGATAAAACTTCTCTATTAAAAGAATTTTTTTGTATTCGACTTCAAAATAAAAATTTAATAGTTAAAAAGCAAAATAAAAATTTAATAGTTAAAAAGCAAAATGAAAACAGAATAGTTAACAAAAAAAAAAAAAAAAAAAAACCCAATTCAATCCGATATTGAAGTGTAAAAACGTTTGGACAACTTTTTTTGTTTTTGAATTTTCCATTTGAAATTAATTTTTCAAAAACGAGAAAACAAAAATAATCGCCATTTATTATGTTTTAAAATTTATAAATCACATTTAATTTAAATTAAAATTTCAAGTAATTTTTTATTAAAAACATTTACATATTTTTAATTACAATTAAATTGATATTATACCATTATTATTTATTAAAATTTATCATTATATTTATTGCTGGAATATTGAAGTATAAAAATCGTTTGGACAACTTTTTGTTTTTGATTTTCCCATTTAAAATTAACTTTTCAAAAGCGAAGAACAAAAATAATCGTCATCATCATATTCTGAAATTTTTTTTTTTTAATTACATTTAATTTAAATTAAAATTTCATTTATTTTTGTTTATTACAAACATTTACAAATTTATAATTACAATTAAATTAATATTAATTTTTTTTAAATTTAATTTTAATTTCTAATTATGCCATTACTATTTATTATATAGATTGCTGGGATATCGAAGTATAAAAATCGTTTGGGCAACTTTTTTTTTTTTTTTATTTTCCAATTTGAAATTAACTTTCCAAAAACACCATTACTATATTTTAAAATTTTAAAATTACATTTAATTTAAATTAAAATTTCATGTAATTTTTATTACTAACCTTTACATATTTTAATTACAATTAAATTAATATCAATTTTTTTTAATTTAATTTTAAATTCAAATTTTACCATTATTATTTATGAAATTATATTATTATTATTATTATTTCCACTACTTTGAATATTATAAAATAAATATATTTTATAAAAGTGGGATAAATCTCACGGGCAGCAAAAAAAATTCAAGATGGGTTGCATGGGGCCCGCAGGCCGCGGGTTGGCCACCCCTGGCTTAGATTTAAAAAAAAATATATTGTTCTCAAAAATATATTTGAATGATCTGAAGAATTTTAAGATATATTTCGGCAGATTTCAAGACGAGAGATATTTTCATTTTACGGGCCCTACTCCCAATGCTCTACAGCGATATTAAACCGGGACCTACGGTTTAAAGTGGATTCCGAACCACTACAAACATCCGTGGAACCGCCGGAACTCGAATCCGAAACCTGTGACATCGAGAGCAGGTGAGCTAGTCAGTCATCCATAAGGGCAATTGTAGATTTATATATATATTAATTATAATAATTATAAATAATATATACTAATAAAAAAAATAAAATGGCGCAACAGGCCAGTGGTGGGTCAAGACCATCTACCTACTGCCATATTTAAAGACAGGGGTTGCTTTTTTTTTTATGAAATAGGGTTGTAAACCCTACGCCCAAAACAGTCATATAAGATTGAGATATACGATTTAAAGTGGATTCTGAACCCCATAAACATCCATGCCACCGCTTAGACTCAAAGCCAAAGCATGTGGCACTGAACGCCAGATTGCTAATCACTCGTCCGTCAGGACCTTGCAGAGTACTAATGTCTTTTAATATTTTATTTACTAAATGATAGTCATAATATTAATTAAAATAAAGAATAAAAAAAAAACTTAATTGGCGAGAAATTTCTTCTTCTACTTCATTGGCGCAACAACCCCTTGTTGGGCCAAGGTCGTCTGCCTACTGCCAGATTTCTAGACAGCAGAAAATTTGTTTTACTGTGTAGGGTTATCAACCCTACTCTCAACAGTCATATGAGACCAGGACCTATGTTTTAAAGTGGATTCCGAACCACTATAAACATCCATACTACCGCCGGGACTCGAACCCGAAACCTGTCGCACGGAGCGTCACAGCACTATTCACTCAACCATCAGGTCCCTTTACTATAAATCGAAGAACCAAATTAACAATATCATGCAACCATAATTAATTATCTAATTTAACAATGAATCTAATTTTTTTTTTTCTAATACAGCTGGCAAACACATAGACAGCTTGGTCTTGGATGCCTTAAGGCAAGCGCTGCACAGACGTTACTCACTTTACATTACCCAGAGGGCGCGTGTAACTTGAGGATAAGCCACGGACGCGGTGTAACAATGCTCCCGCAGCGCTCTACGATCCTATTAGGAGCGGGACCTACGGTTTAAAGTGGATTCCGAACCACTACAAACACCCATGGGCAAAGCCGGGATTTGAACCCGATACCTGCGGTACCGGAGGCCAGAGCGCTAGCCATTCGGCCATCAGGTCCCTCACAAAGAATGTGTAACGAAAGAAAAAACCCATCCCAGTACTAATTAGTGAAACATGAATCAAAACAAACAATGTTTGTCGCTTCTTATATGCAACAACAGCACATCCAAAACACTTAAATGAAAGGAAAGAGAACCTTCCTTAAATACTTCCTTCGTTGTGCCAACACCCCATCCGTCTGTGAGAAACATGTGATTAACTCGAATAAAAGCTTTCGTAAAACATGTCCAAATTAACTCAGAAGTAAAAAATCCTTTGTGGTCCTGAGTCATTAGGTACGCAGAATGAGGTCTTTTGGCCAAAAGTGCGTGACCCATTGTGTGGTCTTTTGTAGCGTGTGAATGCTAATAGCTAGGTGTTTTTTTTTTTTTTTTTTTTTTGGAACTTGTAGAAATGAGTATTGACCTTTTATAAAAACATCTTTTGGACGAATCTTTGAATAGCAATGTTGTGTGCTGTTTATTACATAATGAGAGTTTTGATTTAAAAACAAATAATAAAAAAATAATTTTAAAGTCCCTTTCTAATTTTTTTTTTTTTTTTCATTATATTACAAAAAGGTCCTTTATAAATAATTTTCATTCATTTTTTTAAGTTAAAAAAATCTTCTCACTCACATACTTTCCATCTGTCTCACTAATTTATTCACATGATTCATTTTTTTTACTTTTGTTCCCACCTTGACTCAGACTAGAACGAAAAAAAAAAAAAAAAAAAAAATTTTTTTTTTTTGAAGCGATCTACATGCTTCGCCACTGACGGAATTTATTCTTAATTTATATCCTGCTAAATATCTTATATAATAGAAATTTTTTTCTCCCATATCAAACTAAAATGAATTAATTAAATTTAATGAATGAATTAATATTTGAAAAAATGCATTAACATCCAGTGTCATCCACTACAATGTATTTGTATTTGTATTTGAATGTTTTTTTGACAAATACAACAATGCATTTGTCAAAAAAATTGTATTTGAGCTTGAGTGGATGAATAAAAAGTATTTTATGAACGATTGAAAATTTGAACAAGATATATACACTCAAGAGCCAAAACATTATGACCACCCCTACATTTTGCAATGAACTCGCCTGGATGACGCGGAAGGCACGTGATCAGGTGGAAGTGGTATTTAACTGGTATTAAATGGTGGTATTAATCCATGCCAAGGTGGGTTGAAGAAAAACTCGTTATTGACAGGTGGTCATAATGTTTTGGCTTGAGTGTATAGGGAGAGTGTGAGCTAATAGGAGGAATTGAAAAACGTGCAATGCATCTCTTTATTATTTTATATCTTGTTATTATTTTGTACTTAAAATAGCGGTATAGCAAAAAGTAGAACCAGATAAAAAAAAATTTTAGTAATTAAATATAGCATCCATGTGTTTCCATGTTGTTGTTGTTTTTTTTTCGAATGCCGACCACTGTAGTAAAACATATGTAACAGATTCTGCCGCCCCCTTCTTGATAGGGACTTTTTTTTTTCACACATCTCACAACCGTACCTAGTACGTATTTATGTACCTCATTTTGAGTACCGTCGTACCTTACCCGTTACAAGTTAGAAAGATGAGGGATTGAACATCGGTGGTTCTACTATATACCACGAGGGGCCATACTTTGCTCGGTACCACAGATTTCAGGTTAGTCCCGGCGGTGCCATGGATGTTTGTAGTGGTTCGGAATCTACTTTAAAGTAAGTCCCGGTGATGGATCGAACATCGCGTCCGGTCTACTTATATTACACGCGCGCCCTGGGAACATCATCAGTGCAGCCTTAATGACAAGTGATGGGGCAGAAAATCAAGTCCTTACAGGTGGTGTTACTGGAAGACTTAGTGATAACTGCTCCGCATTTGCTTGTCATGTGGCGGAAAACCAGATAAATATAATATTGATGAGATACTGATATGCATGGTAACAATAGGCAGTTTAACATAGCAACATACGCATAGTTCACACGCATAGTAACAATTGCCATTGTGTTTCCTAGTTTCTGAAAGCAGTGTCTACAACAATGCCGCCAGCCGATTCGCAGCCACTGGGCCAGGAGTCTGGCAAGCGTAGGGGACTGCTACATACCACCGATATTTTTTCCACCACATCTTTGAACTGAATTCTCAAAGGGGGCATCTGGTTGTTCGCATCTTTCTTTCTACTTCAACTCAAACCCCATGGAATGTCTTTCCAACCCACTGATGATCATGTTTTGTTGTTGTGACTAACTCTCAGTGTCCGTCAGAGAGGAACGGACATTTCATGAGTAGTCTACTCATGGATGGAGGGAAAGATTGCAGTGGTCTGTTGTGGTGGAACACCCTTAGGTGGAAGTCTGACTTGGCACCGAGTCTCTGAAGAAGGAGGGCAGTGCCTTCAGAAAAAAATTTAGGAGAGCGCATACCCTGCATTTGCTTATTACATGGAAAAAGCCCCGGAAAACTCCAACCAGATAGTCTGACTAGCGAGAAAAGATGCTGAATATTACAAACGCCATCGAATCTGTACTGTTATGAAACGGTATCTGTAACAATGCCGGCAGCGGATTGAACCTTAGCCCTAATGCTCACCAGCTGCGCACGTTACCATTGAGCCACGAGTACGGCCACAGATAATCTTGCACATCCCAGGCATAGACAAGGAGCTTTAAAGTAGACTTTTTTATCGTGTTTCAAAACCATCTTTTCAAAATTCGATTGGCTAGCCAATAGATCGCATTTCTTCATAAAGGTTTCTGAAATTGATTTTAGGTATCATTGTTTTTAATGACAGCCCTCATTTACAATGACACATAGCATATTCCTAAGCACATGGCACATAGCATGGCTAGTGTGAAGGAGGCCGATTTCGATTTCAATGCAGGCCACACATATGTCGATGAGAGACTGCCGGAGTTCTATCTGTCTAATAGGAGAGAGACTAGCTTTCTAACTCTGATGAGTAACGGCCATACCATGCTGAATATCCCGGTTCTCGTACAGTCACTGAAGTCAATCATCATCGGGCCGTGGTCAGTACTTGGGAGGGTGACCACCTGGGAACACCATGTGTCGTTGGCATTCAAATTTTTATTCCCAAACTGTAAAGAGGCAACTCAGTTCTAGACATGGTTTATAGTGATTCGAATGCATTTTTGAGCCGTAGGTCCCGGTCTCCTATGACCGTAGAGCGTCACAGAGCCCAATCAGACTTCTTACCCACATCATTCCCAAACTGTAAAAGGGTAACTCAGATCTAGGCACATTGATGTGGTGTGTAGTTGTAGTAGTAGTGTCTAACTCTAATGAAAAACTATCAGAGTTCTATCTGTTTAATAGAAGAGAGAGTATCTGTCTAACTCTGATAAGCGACGATCAGAGTTCTAATCAGAATTCTTTAGGTTTTCTCCAATAAAACAAGTATGTAACAAAACAGATATCTGTCTTCACAACGAAGTAGTGTGTCCGTCATAAAGCGGCCAACAACTTGAAAGGCGCAAGGCATTGGGAATAGAAGTGAAAATTCACCGAAAAAATGAACCTGTTAACATTTCAAGATTTACCGAATATTGTTAATGGTAATAATTTCAAACACAAATAAACAAACAAGATTTAAATTCCCCTTTGAAAAACGATAAACAAAATAAAAATATAAAATCCCAAACCATATTACGTTGAACTACTTAAGGTACATGAACACCTTTAAAATGCGATTTTCGACAAAAATATCGATTTTATAATTTTACATTTTTGAAACGCTTGTATTTTAAGCTTTCCTAAATATCTTCACAGTTTGTTTCTGTCGCTTTTAGAACTAAAGTTCTGTTAGTTTAAACTTGATAGATATGAATTCAAAATACAAAAATATTTATGTATATAGAAAATTATTTCACTAACAATTAGTAAAAAAAAGAATATTTACTATCATATCTTGTTTCCAAAGACAAATTAATAATAATTCATCTAAAGCATTTAAATGAAAGCAAAGATACAAAAAAAATAATAATCCATTCATTTTAAGTCCTTGCATCGTTGTAACAATAACCTCTTTTGTGAAGGAAAACCTGTGATTATGTAAATAAAAAGTCCTATAAACATGCCAGTTTAATGAGGAAAAAGAAACCTTTGTGGTCCAGAATCATTAGGTACGCATTATGACTCCTTTAGCAAAAAGTGTGTGTCCAATTATGTCGTCTTTTGTAGTGTATGAATGCTAATGGCAAGGTGGTTTCTGAATTAGATGAAATGAATGTTGACCTTTCTTAAAAGCGCTTCTTGGACAAATGTTTGCATAACAATGTTATGTAATGTTTATTACTTAATGATGGGTTTTCATTGTAAAAGAGGTGCACAGCGTGTGTTTTAAAAAGGGTTAGGAATTAGAATATCATCAAATTAGAATTCGCAAATGAATGTACAGTGTATGTTTATGAACTGTTACGCTGTAAACTTGCATCAGACAGGATAAATGAGCAAATTAGTTCCCATTCAAAATGTGAGATTTGCATGGATTTGCTGCCTTTCTTTAGAGTCATTGAAAAATATTGCATCGTACAATAATATTATCATTAATATTCAAAATGCTATTTGTATCTTTATACTACTGTGTCCAAAAAGAAAGACCAATTTTCAATTTAAATTTCCCGGCCTTATGGGATTTCAATTTTTTTTTTTTTTTTTTTTTTTTGCATTTTTAGGTTGCTGGCACTGTCCTCGACATCTGTGGGAAATTTACGTCAAAATATTCATTAGTGCTTGAGTTACGCTTGGCTTTGTGAAATACTGAAGCTGATTCCGGCGATTTTTGAAACTTCTGAATTAATTGAGCAAAGAACTTGCATTCAATTTTGGTTGCGGAAACGTATAGAATGTTGCAGAAAGGCATTCGGTGAACATTCCTATATCGCAAAGTAATGTTTAGAAGTGATATAAACAGTTCAAAGAAGGCAGAGAACGCGTTGAAGACGAAGAGACCTCTGGTCGACCATCAACCTCAACCGACGAAGCTCACGTACAAAAAAATTAAAGATTTGAATAGTAAATAGTATTGAACAAAATACAACCGTATTTTTTTTGCATTTGTTTGTGGTCATAAAGGAATATTCGGCATTGAAAAAGAGCTGACTGGTTTGCGAAAAAAAGCCGTCAAATAGGGCATTAAAACTAATATTAAAAGACCAAAATCTTATTTTAAAAGACACTCAAAGACAAGGCCAACAATCGCTGTATTCTACATAAAAACCTTCCAATGTTTCTGTCATGAAAAACTTTAATCCTCTATTCAACAAAGACTTAGATCTTGTCGCGTTTTTTACTAATTTCAGGATCACTCAGTTTAAGACATTCTTCTTTATTGGCGCAACAGTCCCATGGTGCAAGGCCATCTGCTTGCTGGCAGATTTCGAGTACGAGATGGTTTTTTTTTTTTTTTTTTTTTACGGGGTGGGGTTGTCAGACTTATGCCCAACATTTTACAATCATATTAGACCAGGACCTACAGTTTAAAGTGAATTCCGAACCACTACACGCATTCACAGCACTGCCGGGACTCTAACACTGTGATACCGAGCGCCAGAGACTATGTATATGATTATGTTAAGGCTACTTATTAAGTATAGGGTACACTATTAAGGCTATACTATTATACCTTATTACTATTAAATATAAAGCTACCGATATTATGAAACAGGGCTAAACATAAGTTATTTATTAAGTTTTAGCAAATTAACTTTTGTTTATTTTTATTAATTAACAAATATCGAAGGAATATAAATAATTGATTGATTCGGAAGATCAAAGCAATGTACAGCAAGACAAAAAGCCAGATAAATTGCAAAGCTATTCAAATACATAAACAAAACGCATTCTTCTCAGAATTTCGTATAGGACGGCATACATAAACGGATTCATAAACTAGTTAAAAAAAATAACCTTAGTAATAACAAAAAACTCATTTCTCAGATCTCAACGGGAGGCTAATGGGCTTATGTATCATGCTACATGATCGATGGGCTTTTAGGAAGGTGTAATTACTCATTCAATGAAAACAAGATCGAAAACAAAATAATAAAACGAGATTGGCGAGGGTAAATTGATAGATTAATCCATTCATTATCAGATTCTTTTATTAATAGCTGTCAATTATATAAAAGTAAGTCATTTACTTTCATTGAAAAGTTTTCTTTTTTTTTATTCGTGAGTCTAGTGAGAATAATTAAAAGAACAACTAATAAAAAACTCATCTAACTTGAATGAATAAGCAGATAAGAAAAAAGACACGAAATGAAAAAAATATGAAATTTGAACAACATCTTTATTAAAAAACATGCCTGATTGAGATTTAAAATGTAGAACTGTCTGTTACTGCTAATAAATAAATAAATAAATAAAATTAAAAAATTAATAAGTTTAAATAAATACCTAGGAATAAGTGATATAAGAGTGAAAAGGAAATGCTACTGTTACAACTTTTTAAAAGATACTCAGGAAAAATCAATTAGGTATGTGGTCGCTCCTGGCCCAAGTTTTACAGCGATTTTCCATACTGTAGATTTGATTATTCAGAAGGGCATACGATAACAAAGTGTATTCAAGACGAATTCGTTCTGGCATTTGTTACCAAAAGCTTGAAGTTCGATTCCTGGCGGTAGCAGGGATGTTTGTGAGTGGTACGGAATCCCCTTTAAACTGTAAGTCCCTGTCTGAGTGTCCCTGTGGCCCAAAAAGTGTGCAAAAGATGACCGTAGAGTGACAAATCAAACCAAACGAAATCAAGACGAATAGCACTTTGACGCTCTTGGGGGTTGCTGAGATGCAAGTTGGCATCCTAATGCAACCACACATGTTCTATGGGATTTAAATCCGGAGAATATGGAGGCCATTCCATTCGCTGGATTCTTTCGCAAATCAAGTTAATCATTCACTAGTGCAACACGATTATTACGCGCATTGTCACCCATTAGAAGGCAGTTATTAGCAATTGGACCCGAAACAGCTTAACATGAGGACAAAAAAAAACCCCTCCTCTCTGCATATTTTAGGATCCACAAGTGCGCTGATAAAAATGTGTATGTTAGTGCGGGCATTCAAAATGATGCCCCCTCATAACCTGATTCCACCCCGTTGTACCTTTCACGGATATTTGCAATCTCATTGCGTGTGTTCCTCTCCCTCTATGTTGTAACAGAATGATTACATGTAATTACAATGATCTTTGCACCACTGTATGCACCCAAGGCGTATTTCACTGCTGGAGTTAGTGGTATAGAAATCCTGGGTTCCCTTGCATACCACAGCAAAATCTGGATAGTCGATTTCCTCTTGTTGCAGTGAACTCCCTTGCATTCTGAACTGACATCAGTTGACTGTTTTTTTTTACAATTGTTGCCAAATAACTGTCTACTCTGTTACATTTTCGACCCTGACCTGGTTTTCTGTGCACATTACCAGTGTCTTTAAACATTTTCAGGTTCTTGACATGACGCTTTTGGCTATTTTTAAGTCTTTAGAGATCCTTGTCAAATTACAGGACAACATATTTTAAAAAATATTGTGATCTTAGAGGATTAAATGACTATAGGGCTATTTGGTCTTTGTTTAAATTACCCTTTATTTTAACTGTAGAAAAATATTGCAATATGACGGAGAACGATTTACTACAAAATTGTCATAAGTATTCGTGAATAAGCACTTAATAACATGTTACATTACACGACAACAATGCTTTAAAAATATTGTAATGTTACATGACTAATTGACAACAATCTAAAAATTAATAACAAAACTTAAAATTAAAAATTATATATATAAGAAAAACTACATTCAGACTATTATATTACTGGCAAAAGGTTTAAATCTTCTAGTCCGCAATAAAACAGAATAAATCGTCTAAAATATTTTTCTAATATTTAAGTGTTTGTTTTTTATTTAAATAAGTCACAGTCTGCTCATATATTCACGAAATTCTTTTATTCATTTTTTTCAAGCAATTGTCCATCAATTCGAAATGACTACACGTGTAGCAGATTACACATTTCCCAGGGTGTAAAAGACGGGACTATATACACCACGAGAGGGCTTACTGTATTATGCTTACATTTTGCAACCAAAATTTTAAACGAACATCTCAAGACATCAAGAATTCATTCTCCTCACACAAAACGAAAATTTTTTTTCCTGTCTACAGATTTATTATACCCATGTCCGACATAGACACGGAAAGTTCTGGTTCAGCATCATTTGTTGAGTATCCAAATCAACAACCTGGGTTCAAAGATCCAATGTTTTATTCACCACGCCTCTGGCTCCAGCATACGTCACGTACAACGTAGATAAAAAGAAATCGCCATTTGTTGCATTGTTTTTTTTTTTTCATAAAAATGAAGTCCGGTTAAGTTGTCTACTTGAAACGGTAACAAATTACCACGTATAATATAAAGCAAACAAAAATATTATGTGTAACAGTTAAAATATTAACACTTGTCTCAGCTTGCTGAAAAATTCTATGCAGATCTTGAACATGTTCCGAATGATGAAATTCGTAATCTCCCGAGATACGATTTTACTCTGCCGGAAAATGCTAAACGCCCAGGGCGGTTCTTTTTACAATTTACAAAGTTCCTAGACATCCTTTCGTCATCATTTCTAGCAGTGGTTACCCTATCCTTCTGTGGAATCTCTTTTTAATTTGCTATTTTACTGTTTTATATTATTCATTTTCTTCTTAAAATTTTGAATTTGGGGACATTTTCCTTAACTACTTCTTTCCTGTTTTTTGATAACCCTGTTTCTCCTACTTATCGCCATATACTCATTTTGACCAGATAGGAGTTTAAGGCCCCATGGGCACAAGGTAGTCCGATAAACTGTAAAGACTGACTGACTAACACTTGTCTCACTGCTTCATATGTATGTTTATTACAAGTATGGATATTCTCGTTTATCTAAAGACAAAATCCATCAAAATGTTAACAAGTAATCTAGCCTCATTATTCATTTTTTTCCCCTTAGAACAAACAAGGCAAATAAATCCAATGGATTTATTTGAAGCATTGTATTATACTCATTAACAATGTCAAACATGAAAATGGTTTGACGTGAACTTCCATTTAGAGCAATCAGTTTATCAAATAATATATCATTTCGAAAAAGCGCAACTGCAAATTTCGGAAGTTGCCAGATTCCAAATAATCGTTCTCGATATAAATAAATTATCGTTTGACGACTTTTTCACGAAAGAAACAGAAAGCTGATCACGTCGAAAGAAAGAATGTTTGGTTTTTTTTTTTTTTTTTTTTTTTCTGGTTCCTGATCAGATCAATTTACCCATCAGTTTAGAAGGATTACAAAAATACAAACACGGGTAAAAAAAATATTTACTTTCTTCATTATCCCGATGTAATTACAGTCGTTTGGGCTTTCATGTTCTTTTTCAAAGCCTTTGATCAAAGTTCTTTGTTTTCCAAACTGGCAGCAGTCTTCTGAGAAGCAAGTATTAGGAAGCTATTGATAAAGAATGACTGATGGGGTGGAAAAATGATGCCATTTGATATGGAACAAAGAAAAAAATAAATAAAATAAAATAAAGTCTGAAACAACCTTGGAATGAATACTCTCGAATAAAACCGTGTATTGTTACTTATCATAGTTATAGAAACAACGTGTGATAAGTATTAATTTCAATTAAATATGCAGGCATTTAATTTCTTTACAAATAAATGCATAAATATTATTACTTGAATCTATATTATTTATTAAACAAAAAAAAAAAAATACGTTGGGTGATATAAGACACCAGTATAAAAAATTATTTTAATAGCTATAGTTATGTGTTATCTGTGATACATCGAGTATTTTCGATATAATTATGTTCATTATAATTATTCATACATGTTGTCCTGGTTAGAGGTCCGTGGCGTGTCCAAAAAGTGAAGTTATAAAATAAAAAAATAAGTTATTATTTAAAACAGATTCATCTTATCGAGCCACTCGAGCCACTTTTATTTAAAATAAACATTGATTTTTCACGTGATTTTATTCATGTGTGTTTTAAAACTGGCAAGAAATACGTTTAGCTAAATATAACGATTGACACATATCAAGTCACGTGCTTTGTAGTTCACTAATGAATTGTCTGGCTTTCAAAATGTAAACAGATTAATGTTTCAATACTTTCAAAATGGTGTCTAAAGATTAATTTATGTTTATAGAAGTTAATTGAACAATCACTCAACAGACTTCTCTGTCTGAATTGGGTAGTGGTTCTAGTAGTATTTGAATAGTTGCTTCTTCATAAAATTATAGAGTTGTTACGTTGTGCAATATTCCCGTCTTTATTGAATTGGATAGTTCTTTGGGGATTCTACACTTTAAGGTTCCGACTTCGCCAAGTCTCTTTTCCGCGCCAAATAAAATCGCCAAAACCGCAGTATTCTGCATCAGCAGAGGTCATTTGTTGACGAAACCGCAAGGCGAAACAATTACTAAATAAACAAGCGGAACCCTAAAGTGCAGAACTTCAGTTCTTGTAGTATTCCGACCCATTGTTTCATTGTCATTGAACATGGGTTTGCTCCCATGTGTAATTAGTCCAGCAAAGTGTGTTCACACCAAATAATTTGAAATTCGTGAAAGGATTTTTTTATTTTTTTTAAACTTCTTTTTATCTTATAAGAAAAAACTTCAATAAAAAAGGATTCTTTAGAAAAATCTATAATCATTCAACATTTAGAAAAAAAAAAAGTTATTCGAGAAATTACATTGCAACCACTTTTTTTCGTATATCTAGCAATATCTGCTGCAGCGCCTCTTTATATTGACTGAACTTCGTCAGTAGAGGCCAAGGAATGTCGTTGTGGGGTTGAATGTCCCCTTCACCTTTTCTTTTCTTATTAACAGTTGATGTTTGTTAGTATGCAATTTAAAATTCAATAAATAATTATTATACAACTTCGGTCAGCGGGTGCAGCACAGTGCTAGAGCGTTCGCTTTGCATATGAAAGACCCGGGGTTCGATACTCTTTATCTCTCCGCATTCATTTATTAAAAAAAAAATTTAACGTGTTAATAAGAACAAAAAGCGTTTTATGTATTCCTTTTAGCTGGTTTGGTTTGGTTTGTCGCTCTACGGTCATCTTGTACACACTTTAGGCTAAATAGACCGGGGTCTATAGTTGGAAGTGGATTCCGAAACCCTCATAAACATCCATACCACCTCCAGGATTCGAACCTGAAGCCTTCGGCCAGAGCGCTAGCCAGTTGGCCATCAGGCCGCATATTGCTTTTAGTGGCCTGATAGCCGCTCTGGATCTCGATGACATAGTTTCGGGTTCGAGTTCCGACTGTGCCATGGATGTTTGCAGTGGTTCGAAATACACTTTAAACAGTAGATCCCTGTCTAATATGTTGTTTGACTGACAACCCTACCTCTTAAAAAGAAAACATCTCTAGTTTCGGAATCTACCGCTAGGCAGACGGCTATGGTCCAACATGGACTGTAGTGCCAGGTAGTTAGTCAGTACATAATACGTACTTAAAAACGGCAAATTACTATTACATCATTCTGAATTTCGTTTTTAAATAATTTATGTGATTTTTTCAAGCTTTCAAAGAAATTTTAAACAACCTATTTTTGTTTTAAATTTCTGAAAATTTTACTTATGCTGTTATATAAATTTTAACTTGAATTAAATTTATTAAATTTTTTGCCATGCTAGAAAATTACGTAATGTATCCTTAATTTTCCACGGTAAGCAAATTTTTTTTTTCAATTCCTTCTATTGGCTCACACTCTCCCTATATATATTTTGTTCAAATTTTCAATCGTTAATAAAATAGTTTTTATTCCTCCACTCAAGTTCAAATACATTTTTTAACTTGTAGTGGATGACACTTGATGTTAACACAGTTTTTTCAAATATTAATTCATTCATTTAATTTAATTAATATTAGTTTTTTTTAGATATAAGTTGCATATATCTACCAATAGATGGCGCCAGATAAACTTAAAAAAATGAATGAAAATTATTTATAAAGGACTTTTTTTTATATTTTTTGTATATATATGAACATTTCTGCTGAACATTATTTACCCGCACAAAAGAGACCGTAATTCTTCGAAACAAATGATAAGTGACACGATCAACTGAACAAAAAAAGTAAGCAGAAAAAAAAAGACACTGTTTCAACTCCAGCAAGTTTGTTGCTCTTAGTAATTCCAACAACAACCAGAGACAAAAAAGAAGAGATTTTTTTTTTATCTGGAAAAATTTCACCTTGCAGCCCTAACAAGTAATTCTTCACGACGTAAAACTTGCACCTTTCTGTTCTTCTAAGAACAAACAAAGCATAAGAATAGAATCTGTAAAAAAGTAACGCAAACAAAAAAAATCCAAAAATTCAGAACTCCCTTTGACTTATGCGCTTCCTTTCCCACTGTTGCCACAATCGCCATCGGAAAAACAGACATTCGTAAATAAAAACTGCACGATTTCTTTTGTGGACCGACCGGGAATTAGCGAACCTTTCACTTGCGCAAGGCTTCAACGCTCTGTCAGGTCTTAACTTGTGGATTTTGTCAAGAAAATTACAGTTTTCGGCCAACCAAAGGGATGTTTTCACGAAGATATGTCTCAGAATAAAATGTATACCTGCCAAGTAAAATTAAACACCACCGATCTGAGACCAGCACTTTAATTCTCATCTTGGGTTTTGGATTTGATGGAAGAACGAGTTTGTGTGTATATTTAGTTGTAAAATGTGATGATAAAATAATGAGTCAGACTTTTCGATGTTTTTAAAATATATATTTAGCTATAAAAGTTGATAATAAAGATTATAATCCAGATTAACTGGATGTAATTGAATATAACTCACAGAGAGAGAGAGAGAAAATATTAGGAACGAGTTAGTTTTCTGATGGTGATGACAGCACTTATGAATTTAACCCGTGCACGAAGATTATTATAGGAAGATTTAAAAATCATTAATTGCATAGTTTTTGAAAGAAAAGAAAAAAGAAACATTATATACTACTGTGTTCAAAAAGTAAGACCAGTTTTCAATTTAAATTTCCCATGAATATGGTATTTAATTTTTCTTTTTTTTTTTTTAGGTTGTTTGCTGTCACTATTCTTGACATCTTTTGAAAATTTTATGTCAAAATATTCATTAGCGTTTGAGTTACGCTTGGCTTTGTGAGATGCTAAAACTGATTCCAGCGATTTTGAAAAGTCTGAATTAATTCAGAAAAACTTGCGTTAAATTTTGTTTGCGGAAACGTATAGAATGTTGCAGAAGGTATTCTTTGAGCATTCCTATATCGGAAAGAAATGTTTAGAAGTGGTAAAAAAAGTTCAAAGAAGGCAGAGAACGCGTTGAAGACGAAGAGCCCTCGGGTCGACCACCAACCTCAACCGACGAAAGCTCACGTCTAAAAAGATTTGGTGCTTGCAAACCGTCGATTTACAATTATAGATCTTGCTGATGCTGTTGGAATTACAAAATTCCATTTTAAAAGATGTTTTGGGCCTCAAACGCGTCAAATCTCGATTGATACAGAAAACACTGAATGCACCAGCTCACACTGCATTGATTCTTCGTGACTTTTTCGCCAAAAATGAAACCCATATCGTTCCATAACCACCGTATTTAGCATCGTGCTACTTCTAGCTATTCCCTAAACCCAAAACACCGTTTTGAGTCGATTGAAGAGACATTTCAAAATCGCCTGAATCAGCTTTAGCATCTCACAAAGCCAAGCATAACTCAAACACTAATGAATATTTTGACGTAAAATTTCACACAAATACCAAGGGCAGTGCCAGCAATCTAAAAAAAAAAAAAAAAATTCAAATGTCATATGTCTGAAAAATTTAAATTGAAAAATTTAAATTGGTCTTACTTTTGAACACAGTAGTATACGTACAATTATGGATAAAGTTAGTGCTTGCAGATAAAAATTACTGCTTTAAGTGAAAAAAAAAAAATAATAATAATAAAAAAAAAAAAAACACACAAATAAAATGTTTCTGAAAATTCTTCTTCTATATATATATATATATGTAAAGAATGTTGTTGTGTTGTGTCTAATCCTCAGTGTTCTGTAGTGGGACGGACATCCCATGAGTGATCTACTCATGGAAGGAGGGATATGGGGGGCAGTTTTGGTTTGGACGAAGCAACCCGCAGGTTGAAATCTGACTTGGTTCCATGTCCCTATTATTCTATTGATTAATCCTCACTGTCCTCAATGAAATAAATCCTTTAATTAAGTGGGATTTACCTTAGCAATCTTTTGATAAATTATAGAGGGATATCACATTATGTATTATGTCTTTGAAATCTCTTTTTATTTTGCTTGATTAAATAATACTTTCTTTTGTTATGGTGAATAAATTAGATTCAATTAATTGATAAAATGTTTTCAATTAATGTCGTTCGTTTGAGTAAGCATTAATTTCATCGTATGATATTACATCGCAATGAAATAGCATAATTACCGTTGAAGACTTTGAGATAATTTTACAAACAAAAAAACAACAGGCAGTTATATCAAAATTAACTCGAATCATGTAATCTTATATACCTTATCTTATAAGTAATCTTATATATATATCTAATCTTATATATATAAGATTATATATATAAGATATATAAGATATATAAGATTACTTGATTCGAGTTAATTTTGATTACTTGATTACTATATATATATAATAATCAAGTAATAATCGTAAGTATTATGGTCAATCAAATCAATCTTATATATATTGATATATAAAGATTATTTAATATGTATGTATATATCATAGATTGATTTTTTAATGTCTTTATTTTCATTTGATTTCATTGAACTACGATAGACTTTTTTTGTTGTTGTGGTGACTAATCCTCAGTGTCTGGCAGCATGCTCAGACTGGGACTGACACACCATGAGTATGACAATGGATACCATGGATCCATGGATACCACACCATGGACACTCATGGATGGAGGGAAAAGGTGCAGCTTCTGTTGTGATGGAGCACCCGTAGGTAGAAATCTGGTTTGACTCTGAGTTGCTCTAGACGGAGGGCAGTACCTTCCGGGAGGACTCGCATTACTGTATCGTATGGGAGAAATCCCGGAAAACTCCACTTGGTAGTTCGACTCACGAAGCAAAATGCTCAACATCACAAAGACCATCGAATCACGTTGGTTTTGAAACAGTGTCTATAATAATGCCACCAGTGGATCGAACCTCAGCTCATGCTGACCAGCGGCGCGCGTTGCCACTGAGCCACGAGTCGAGCTTACACTACGTAAAAAGTACAATAATGAAAAAATTCAAAGAGAATTATATATATTTTTGAATATGCAATACTGTATAACAATCACCAAAAATAATAATAAAAATATTTCCAATGACATGGGAATTGGAACAATGTGATCCCCCTTCCTCCCCTCTCACACACCCCTTCTTATGACGTCAACCCTGCCAAATACTAGCAGGTACTGTTTTCTTCGCCTAATAGTAGCACTTTACCGACAGAGAAATGTTAATATCATGAAATGCCAGAACAGCTAAATTTTAATACTGAAAGTTATATTCAAGGGTTTTATAAAGATTTATCATATGGTATCAAAATAAAACAGTAAATCACGTTATCATTATTAAATCAGTTAATGATAACAACGTGAAAAATTAATTAAGGCAGGCACATATATAGAACCATTAATAAAATTACTTTTTATAACTTGGCAACCTTTTTGTTTAAAATTCTACGCCTATTTCTTTTATTTAAATAAATTTTTTATCGTCTAAAACAAATTGTAAGAATATGAAAAATTGTCTTCAAGAAAATTAAGTTCTAGCCAATTAAACACGACACTTTGTTTCCTATAAAACATTTAAATTCAGGAACAGCATTCACGACATTCACGACTGTTAAATCATCAGGTATTCATATCAGCGCTGCTGAATCTCATTTACAGGTCAGATGCTCGGTCTGTCGTATCGGAAACATCTGCATAATCAGATGGAATTTTTCTAACTGCTAAATTCCTTTGTGTATGAGTCACAGTTCGATTACGAATCATTGAATCACTCTTTGATGATTCGTTCAATTCATTGAAACACTGTTTGGTGATCATTTTTTTTTTCATGTGTTTGATATTGTGTTTTTATTGTCATTTTTTGTTTAAGATATTACAGATTCGCATGAAATAATAAGTAAGCATTCTATTAAATTTATATTTACGAGGAAGTTTGTCCATTGTGATTCATTCTGTACTGTTTGTTCCCTCTGCATCTCGATTATTTATTTATTATTATTTTTAACGTAAAATACTTTTTTTTTTTTTTTTTGGCAGGATATACAGGAGAAATAAATATATTCATTTCCCCACAAATCCGAGGAATTTTGATTTCATTTTTTTCGTTCTTATTCTTTTTTAAATATGTTTTTGAAGGGCGTAGAATATGTTTTCCGGTATAATTTATTAGAATTTTTATCGCATTTTTTCATGTGTTTGACATTGTGTTTTTATTAGCATTTTGTTTTCAGGATATTCCAGATTCGCATGGCAAAAATCTGTCAGTATTCTACGAAATTTTCATTTACGACGGAGTTTTTTCATTGTAATTCATTCTGTATTGTTTGTTCCCTATGAATCTCGATTATTTATTTTGCTTGTTTTTTAACGTAGAATACTTTTTTTGGCAGGGTATAAAACTTAAAGAAATATACTTCTTTCCCAACATTTCCGTGACAAATTTTTTATTTAATTTTGTTCGTTGTTTATTCCTTTTTGGATATCTGTTTGAAATACTTTTTTTCGAAGAGCATAGAATATGTTTTTTGGTACAATTTATTAGAATAAACTGTTATCGCATTTTTTATTTTTGACATTGTGTTTTTATTAGCAATTATTTTTCAGGATATTCCAGATTCGCATGAAATAAAATGTCAGTATTCTATGAAATTTCCATTTACTGTTCATCATGATTTATTTTGTATTGTTTGTTCGCTGTGCATCTCGATTGTTTATTTTGTTTCTTTAAAGAAGAATACTTTTATTTTTTTTATTTCGCAAAAGAATTATTTCCAAAAGAATTTATTTCAAGCCTTACAATGAAAACAACTTGAAATTTCAAAATTTATATTATTTAAATATTTGAAAAAGACAATAATTCAAAAATCAGAAAAATCAATACGATCAGGATAATTTTTAAAATGTAGTACCAAAATGGAGATTACTCTTATAATCAAATAAAATACAGTAGAGCCTCTGTAAGTCGAACTTCAAAGGAGACGCCAAATATTCGAGTTATAGAGTTTTCGACTTATGGAGGATTTCGACTTACGCGGATTTTGTAAGGAAATATTCGACTGGTAGAGGTTTAGATTCTTTCTAACATATTTTAAGAATTATAATAAGAATATTTAATAGAATTTGTTATTAAATTTACTATATACTCATACATTGTTTTCTAAGAAACAATGACGTGCACTGTCGGCAAATCCTTAAAGTCGGTACCTTATTTTTCTTCGAGATATAGAAGTAAATAGTTTCAATTGGTTGTAAAGGTTGTAGAATCAAACATTGCTAATGATCAAGATACAGAGGTGCAATTTTTTTTCGAGTTAACGGAGGTTAAAATATATACCAATATGGCTTGTGGGAATTGATTAAATATTTCGACATATAGAGGGTTGAAATTTCGAGTAATGTTAATCGATTTACTCAAATTTATAAAATCGAAATTCTACCCATAAATAAGGAATTCACAGTTCAAAAAAATTTTTGATGAATAGATTCATACAAGTAAAGCAGATAAATAATGTAAAGTTCTGAAAAACCTATTTCAATTAAAGCAAATAAATTGGAAAAATATCATGATTTCAGACTTAATTTATTTATTTAATTATTTAATACTTATACTTTTTTAAACTCTTTCGAGAATATTAGAGAAATTTACGTAAAGGCAGACGATATTTGAAATTATGAAAGTGCAGAAGTAATTAATAATTTTATTTTATTTTATTGTACCGCTAACTTTTTATTGAATAATTATATTTAATTAATAAAAGCGAAACATTGGTATTTTTTTCGTTACACGGTATATAAAACAAATAAACTGGTGAATATAGTGATTTCAGATTTAATTCATTTACTAAATTATTTAATACTTATACAATTTTTTTTTTTACCTCTTTCAAAAAATTTAAGTAAGAGATGATATTTGAAATTGCAAAAGTATTAATCTTATTTTACCACCAACGTTTGAACAATTACAAAAGCGAAGTATTAGAAGTTTTTCCCTAGAGCAGGGGTCGGCAACCTTTGAGTTGGAAGAGTCAAAAATTACAATTTACAAAATTTCAAAGTTTTTAAAGAGCCACAAAATTTTTCTTGACAACAGTAAATAGTACTCGCATAAATAAAGTTTTTTGATAAAAAAACCTAATCTATTTATTCATAAGAAAAAAATATCTATTTATATTATATATTATATTAGTAGTGTTTTTCACAACAAATTAGATAATATATATATGGCATTATTAGATAATTACTTATTATTTAAGTAAAAAAATTAAAAACAATTAAACATTTACTTACAACACTAACTTGTATTTCAATAACAAACAATTGAGCAAACAAATTCAATGGGGGCGATGGCTTTGCATTGTTTTAGAAAGTTTGGATAAATTTGGCTCATAACTTGTTGTTTTAAGTTTCAAACACGATTCTAAATTTTCATTTGTTAGTTGGCTTCTTACTTTACTTTTAATTATATTCATGCAAGAGAACGCTTGCTCGCACGAACATGTCGATCCGAAGATAGTCAGCACTCCAAATGCCATCTTCACCTCACTGTAGCAATCTGGAAGACTATTCCATGCGTCGAATATAAGTGCTTCAACTCGCGGCATTTCTTTTAAAGATGTCCACTTTTGTTGCGTTGCGTACATGCATGTTTAAACGATTTTTAAATGTTTTTTTTTTTTGATAAAATAAATAATATTTGCGTATGGAACTAAAGAGCCGCAACTTCATATCGAAAGAGCCGCATGTGGCTCGCGAGCCGCAGGTTGCCGACCCCTGCCCTAGAGTTTTCGTTACACGCCATATAGACAAAATAAATTAAAATTTCGTGATTTTCTTGTAATAAAAATTGGACAACCGATAGTTTTTAAATGTACGAAATACAAACAAAAATCAGTTTTATAATTTAAAGTATAAATTTAATATTTATTTATAAATTATAAAAAGAAATCTCTAATAAATTTAATATAATTTTAAAATTTTTTATAATTCTGATATAAATTTAATATAATTTTATATTTAAAAAAATGTTATTAATAATTTTTAAATTTAATATACTTTATAATATAAATTTAAATTTATAATATGCGGATTTAAGATTTTAGTTGAATTTGTAAAAGTTTTCCATCGAAAAATTTTTTAGACCTTATTGAAAAAGAATAAACGGACGAAACATTTTATTCGCTGGCATAAACGCAGTGGGATTATCAGAAGCAACAATAAAATAATATACAAATAAAAGGCAAAAAAATAATTTTTGTATTTACCAGATTTCAACACCAGTTGTCCTCCAGACCTCTGCAGTACCAGAAATACCTGTAAAATAAAAGTTATTTTTAATTTAACTCAATTTTAATACTTTAAATTTAATGTATTCATAGTAATAACACCACTTTTTAAAAGTTCCAGTAAATATTTGTTCATCTTAATGTATATTTAAATAAGAAATAAAAGTTATTTAATCTTTTGAGTTGAATTATTTATATGAAGTAGTGAAATCCAATTAAATTTTGAATTGGTTTAAAAATATTTTAGTAAATTAAATTGATGAAAGAATGCAACAAATTATAGTTATTTTATTGAATTACAAATTGTAAATAGAAAAAGACTTCCTCCATTATAGTATATACAGATAAAACACACAATTTTAAGTAATAAATTTGCAAAAAATACACAAAATCAAATGCATTTTTTAATAAAATGAAGACATTTAATTGATAAACTAAACAAATATTAGGAAATTCATTGTTTAAGCAATGAGAAGTTAGAATTATTAATATTTCTCATCAACTATTCTTAATCAAGACGAAATAATTGTCTCTAATAAACATCATAAGATGTTTAATGTTCAAACAAATTATTAATTTATCAATTTAATAATTGTTTAAATTTATGATATCGTTGTAATTTATAAAATTAACTTTTTAACATTTTTTGCATTTTTTATAACTACGTTACAGAATAATTTAATCTATCTCTGTTTTAAATTTATCATAAGAATAATTTTAGAAACAACTTTTGTTTTTAAGTTATCATTAGACGAATTTTATAAAAAAAAAATATAATAATAATAATCTTTTCGGGAATTCTGAAATTTTAAGTTAAAATTATTCAAACCGAAAAAGAAATTAAAGTCTGTAAGTGAAAATTTTTATTATAAAATTTAATTTAATTAATTTGTTATTATAAATTTAATTTCGTAAGAATTCTTTCAGAATCAACTTTTGTTTCAAGTTATCATTATACGAATTTAACAAAACCTTATAATTAAAATTTTCGGGAATTTGAAGTTTTAATTAAAATTATTTAAGCGAAAAAAGAAAATTAAAGTCTGTAAGTGAAATTTTTTATTATAAATTTTTTTTTAATAACGAAAACTAACTACTTTTATTCGGCACAATAATCTTGCTTAGTAAATATTATGAATTTAAACTGAATAGGCCTAAATAAATTCTTTTTAAAAATATTGAACTGAAAGGAATATACTCTTCCAAGATTTATGTCGAAAATTACATAAAACGAACTCAATACATTTGTGAAAAATATACACTCAAGAGCCAAAAACATTATGACCACCCCTACATTTTGCAATGAACTCTCGCCTGGATGACGGGGAAGTGATATTTAACTGCTGCTGGAGAGTCTGAAGAATCGTTCTTTCACTTACTTCTGTATGTGATGGGAAAGGCTGTGGGCCAACTCGTTATTGACAGGTGGTCATAATGTTTTGGCTCTTGAGTGTAAGTAAAACAAACAACAACATAAATAAACGCAAACTGCTGGAGAATTTTAATATATCATATAATATATATTTCAATTCATCATATATAATATAACACATTTCACCCAATACTGAAATTTTGCTCGAATTTCAAGCTTTATTTATAGTTCAGAATTAATCTTAAACATTTTCTCCTAAAAATTTAAATTATTGAATCTTACTTGTCCTTATTGCGAACGGAGAATCAATTATTTATTTATCGATACGTAGTAGAGTAAAAGTATTGATATGAATTATTATTTTTTCTAAAATAATACCATTAACATCTCATTCACTTAAAAAAATAGCCCAGAAGAAATAATAATAACAAAACAAATGGAAAATCTCCCATATTCTCAATCTGATACACAACATTTCTGGAAAATCCTTGAAAATCTTACTATCACAAAAATTTCTTGGTCCACAGTAATTTTATTAAACGAATAATTGCAGAAGTTTCTTATGTACCTTGTCACTGTAAAGCTGAATATAAAAAAGTTGCCCACCGACTCTCTATTCTTTCTTTTTTGTAATTTTACATATAATAAAAATATCTAAATTTCACAGAAAGCAAAGTGCCTTTTTTATGTAACTCTGTTTGCTTGTGATTTTATTTTTAAAAAAAATGTGGTCGTCAACTATTTATGATAATATAGATTCCAATAAAGACATCAAATACATACCAGAGTTGTCAAAAAATCTTAGTGCGTCGTTTATGTGAATCACTTTCGTTTAGTTTAACCTGCGTGTCAAATTAGAAAGTAGGTATTTACATTAATATATAGTGAATTATTCGTCTTAACTTTGTGATCAGTGTTTTTTGTATAAAATACATTTATAAAATCCTCAAAATTGGCCCGAAATTGTGAAAAAATTTCCGAAGATAATTAAACAGTGAAAATTATCATACTGAGATAATTATCAATGAAAAAAAGATTATCCGGAAAATGAAACCAAATATGTTTGTAGACTATTGCTGAACGTTAAAACGGTTGTATCTCAAGAAAAAACACAGCAGAAAATTGATAAAAAATTACATTTAGATTTAGACCAATACATATAAAACTAATTACTTCATAACAGTATATACTTTGAATTACAAAAATAAATAATAAAATAAAAATATATATATATATATATATGAAAATTTTAAATCAGAGGGAAAATATTCCATAAAAGACAGTCATTCTAATTAATTCAACAGACATAATTTTTGTAGATTAGTTTAATTTGATTATGATGATGAAACCTCGCGATAACTCGCATTATTAATTTAACTCAAACGATAACTCGCATTATTAATTTAAAAACTAGTTTTTAACTTTTCGCCATTTATATTCGCAACAGAAGGCATGGCAGAAAGAAGAATGCAAACGACAATAACAAATTAATATTTATTTTTTAAAATAGAAATAAAAAAAAAATTTTTTGAAATAGAATTATTTTGTCTTATACGAGGAGATTAATTATTGTTTTAAATGATAACTTTTAAAGCTACTTTTGAACGCATTTCTGAGACAAAATGTTAAATTTTATCGATCAGTCTAATTCGATTACGATGAAAAAATGCAAGCGATAATCCGCATTATTAATTTAAAAACTAATTAATACTTTTTTTTGCCATTTATATTCTGAACAGAAGGCATGGCAGAAGGAAGAATGCAAACGATAACAACAAATTAATATTTATTTTTTAAATAAAAACGAATGAAAAAATTGTTTTTGAAATATAATTGTTTTGTCAGGACAAAATAATTAGATTTGTAGGAGATTAATAATTGTTCTTGTTTCCTAGGAGATTAATTATTGTTTTAAACGATAACTTTTAACGTTTATTTTTTAAAGTTCGCATTTCGGATGACGCAACCTTTAGTAGTTGCTTTCATTGCGTAATTTACCATTAATAGTCCTTACTAATAAGTCACTGAATTACGGTAAACATAAAATAAATAAAAAGAATCAACATAATAAAGTATTTTTATATATTTTTTTTTTCATGAACCAATTCGTCCATGACGAGTTTAAATTATTTCCAATTATATTTGAATCGTTCATAAAAAAAAATAAATTTCACTATTAAAAACCTGAAGCAATTTGAACTAGAAAACATAATCAATCATAATAATCGTTTAACTCGGTAGAAAATGAAACTAATGATAAAAAAATACCGAATAATACTACGATAAACGTTAAATACAGACCGATCAATCATAAATAATTTAACTACGTTTAAGCAATTTCAATTTAAAACCCATTTAAATCCATGAAATAAATAAAACACACTGAAATTTTCCTAATCTCTCTTCTAAATAAAAGATACCAGTTTTTTCCCTTGAATTCCGAAGAGACGGCAATTTTTTTTTTTTTGCAAACTGAATTTCTAAGAAAACTGCACTCTCCAAATTGAAGTTATGGGAATTTCGATGCTCTTTTATGGTATTCTTGTAGTGATAGTTTAGAAAGAGTTTTTTGTTTTGTTTGATTCAGTACTTCTATGTAGCCTTTTTTGATATCTTTTTTTTTTCTAGGAAGTTAATTAAAGACCTCTAGAAAGGCAGTATTCCAAGACGAGTGAAAAGGTCATGGACACTAGTAAGCAAAACAGTAGTTTGGTGACATCCTATTTCTTAGAAAAATAAAACAATTTACGTGAGTTGTTTTTTTTTTTCCCATTTTTTTTAAGTAAAATAATACTATTAAGCAATTTTTTTTTTTGTTCTAATGCAGCTGGCAAACACTTATTAGAGACACAACACTTATTATACACTTAACACTGGCAAATAAGAGCTATTCGTTATATGTGCACTGTTTTTCATTATCATGCTATTTAAAATATTTATTTCGCTATAAATTAGAACTTTTTTTCAAAATAGATCCGGGAAAATTTGACTCTTCTGCAGTCAAATCATTGACAAATAAACATTATGTTCGAACAGATTTAAAAAAAAATTCTTCAGCATCAATAGTTATCAAGAAAAGCAAGGGTTTTTTTAATCTAATGCAGCTGGCAAACACTTAGTCAGTTGTCTTGATGCCTTAAGGCAAGCGCTACACCGAAGTTACTCACTTAGTACTACCAGGAGGTGCGTGTAGCTTGAAGATCTATTAAGTAATTATAAACATACTTAAACAGTATAGAACTAAATTCAGATGTAATATCATAAACATTTAGTATATTCTTACAATTATTTCTGGTAAATTTAACAGCCGATGTTGTGTCCCATTGTTGCAATAAATATTTTTTTTTTACAATTTTAACTTCGAAAAGCTTAACGAATGAATGCAATTAATTTCAAGACTGTTTTAGTAAATGCTGCTATAAAAAACAGATGGCTGTACTGAGAAGAAAAATCACTCTTTTTCTAAGAAATGGAACAGCTTTGGTAAAATTGATGTATCAATTTACTCTATATTTAACAAAAACCTCTACATTTAAAAAAAACATAATAAATATATATATGTATTATTGGTGACTTGATGGAGTGCCTTGGTCGCACAACGACCACACCTCCACTTGGCGAATGGTGAACAGTGACTGGTGGTCGAGCCCTTTGCCAATTGTAAGAAAAAATTAAATAACTCAGAGAAGGAATAATAATTTCTAACATAAGAGAACAAAAACATTACAATTAAGACAGAAAGTCAAAGTTACAAAAGAAGAGTAAAAAAAATAAAAAAATCATCCCATAAGCAAAAATATTAAAGAATTAAAGGAATAAGCACTGATGATAAATCCAATAACAAAATGCAAATATATATGTATATATATTATGTTCATATATACTCTAATACATTTTTTAAAAATGTGATTAATTCTTAAAAAATATAAAAACTGAAATCCGTTCACGAATATCAATTAATCAATGGACAAAGACGCATGGAAGTATGCCAATGTTCAATAACCCAAGGAAATGTATGAAGCAACTGGTCAAAATATTATTTGGCTTTATTATATGACGATTTTTCTTTCCTAAACAAACAAAATGGCCACTGAGGAATTGGCGATTCAATTTGGCGCGGAAAGAGACTTGGCGAAAATTGGAATCTTGAAAGTGCAGAATCCCAACACGAACTATCAAACTCAATAGTGACAGGAATATAACAAAATTTAATAACTCTTATTAACTTTATGAAGAAGAAAATTGCTCAAGCACTACACAATTCATAAAGTCTGTTAAGTGATGGTTAAAATGATTTTTCTAAATATAAACTGATCCTAGATACTATTTTGAGGATGTTGAAACAATAATTTGTTTATAGTTTAAAAGCCACACAATTCAAAATGAATTGCAGATCACGTGATTTGATATGCATCAATAGTTATTATTAATTAGCAACACATATTTCATGGCAGTTTTAAAATACACAAAAATAAAATCACGTGAAAAATTAGCGATTGTTTTAAATAAACGTTTTTGAAATGAAAATGTCTTGTTTTGCGAGAGGAGATTGATCTGTTTTAAAATAATAACTTATAACTCTGATTTTATAACTTCACTTATTTGGAGACGCATTGGACCTCTAGCCCGAACGACATCATGTTCACTGATAATGGAAAAGTAAACTATACCTAAATTTCTCGTTAAAGTTAACAGAAGACTGAATTTTGACTGGAAGATAAGTAATCTACGAATATTTCATGTTATTTCTTTATATGTAAAAGCAAAATATTTATCTTGCCTTTCTATATTTCCTAATACTTGAGAATTATATCACTTCAAATCTCAATTTTTTTTCTTTGAATTTTATATGATTTTTTTGATTCATTTATATGAGAAATTTATACGTTATTTTCCTTGAATTATATGAGATATATCACGTAACCATAAATTAAGCACACACAAAAAAAACATATTAGTTATTTTTCAAATAAAATAGAAAACTTTTTACCCATAAAATTGTTTGTATTGTTTTTCGAGAGTCGAGTTTTTCATTTCAGTGATCAATTTTTTTGTCTTTGATCACTTTCAATATTTTTTATTGGTTTTTTTTTATTCTTACTAGTTTATTCTTATTCGTATTGAGCTATTCTTATTGGTTTATTTAAATTAATTGCATGAGCATTTTTATACATGATATTTTTAATTTTTCGCTAGCTTTTTTATGCATAATGTTTATTTAAATTCCTTCACTAGGTAATAATTAAATAATGCAAAATTATTCTTAAAAAAATCGTCTGGGAAAAAAAAAACAATTTTATTTCAAAGAAAAAATGAGATTTTTCGAGGGGAAAAATCTGGAATTTTATTGGTTTTTATTTTATTTTTATTTTAAAGATTGCTGTTATGCGTTTTTATACTTACATTAAATTTTAAATTCTATGGGTAACTAGTATATTGGCAAAGGCGTTTGTTTATTTTATTTTGCCCTCAAAGCTTTTATGTTAATAGATTATGTTTGTTGTTATTTGCACCGTGTAAAAAAAAAAATTTAACAAATGCAAAATGACGTCACTGTTTCTGCAAAAGACTGGCGCCATTTTTATACTTCGCTTCTAGGGGCATTATCAGTTCGTATCTATTGTTTTTTTTATTTTTAACCGTTATTAGATGTTTTCCCGTGCGACTAATTTTCTAAAAGTATGGTTTGCATATTCATCTACCGAATTATATATAGAAATTTGGTAGGAATTCACTATCATCATAATGTTTTTGTTTTTTTTTATTTAAAAAAAGTGAGAATTTATTTATTTTTTGTTTACGGAAGCAAAAATTTTACTTTTGATAACGGAAAACATCTGGTCCTATCTTCTAGTAAGAAGCATAATTATGTGAACCATATGCGTCATTTTACTTAATAGGATATAAAAATAACGACATGAAAACCATAAGTATATGGTTTAAACAGGCATAGATATATTGAACACTAATATTAAATACAGTCATATCAATCATAATTTCTCAAATCTCTACCGTGTTTGAACCGTATCATTTAAAAACCAGTTTGAACGCTCGAACACCTTGAAAAATTTCATCGCATATTTGCTCATCTCAAAATATCAATTTTTCCTTCAAAATTATCAGGATTGAGGACACTTTACATTCTTTTTCCAGAAATTCGAGAAAGAACCATTCCAAAATTATTACGAGAATTTCGGAGACACAGTCTTAGCTGGCATTCTTCAAATTGTTTATGGGGGAGATATGATCTTTTCCAAGAATCATTCTCTTCTTTTTCTTCCTGTTAAGTTCATGATAAAGATGCCATTTTATGATTCTTGATTGCAATGCGACGGGAGCGCTTGCATGCAAATTAGCTTCAAAAAAAGTGGACTGTCGTAGAATACGAGTTCTAGAAATTAAGTTCTTGGGTTGGTTTAAAGACCTCTCTCTCTCTCTCTCTTTTTTTTTTTTTTTGGTTTCTGACCTTTAGTTTGTTGAGCTGTAACTTCAGACTTTGGGAGAGGTAGCAGTAAATCTATTCTGGTTTTGTGTGTCGATTTTATTGCGCAGTATGTTCTGGTGCTTCTTTTTGAAATACAGAGCTTACAAAAAGTGTATTTACACTAACTAAAAAGTTTTTAAAAAATAACAAAGCACTACGGGTTTTTAAATTAATTCTCCAATAGTTGTTCAGCTATTATTAAAATTTTTGTTTTAGCAGCATTTTTACTTTTCGTTACGAGCAAAAATAGATCACACACAACATATCATATTCTAGACTGATACTCCAATAGCTATCCAGCTATAATTAAAGTTTTGTTTTTAGCAATATTTGCTATTACTTTTTATTAAGAGCAAAAATAGATCACACACAACATCATTTCAGATTTTTCTTTTTTAACATCTTCTACACTTTGGGATTTTTTAAATAATATATTAAACGTTAAAATATTACGTTGAACGTTGAAATATTATTAAACGTTATAAAAATACATAAAATAGTATTTATTATTAAAAATATTTTTTTTTTTCTTCATTGGCGCAACAGCTCCTTGGTGGCCGTCAAAGGAAACATCTCATGTTTCAGAATCAGTAGTCCACCATGGGACTGTTGCGCCATTGAAGAAGAATTAATTATTAATATTCAATAACTAACGGAGGCATTTTTAACTATAATTTTTAACCTACATAAACAATATTTTAATAATAATTATTATTTGTGTGTTTGTGCGTGTTTCAATGAAGCTGTGAATTCTCCAACTTGTGTCTCAAGTATGTCAACCTACCCACAACCAGTTACAATCTGGTTGCCAAATCTGTACACTATAACATATCTTTTCAAAGAATGTAAATTTAATTTTAAACGGAGTAAGTATGCGCATGCGTTAATGCTACTGAAAAAGTTAATCCATCTTTTTAAATTTTAACTTACTGTATTAGTCATTTTTATATATTATAAAACATAATTTTAAGAATATTATTATTATTTATTTTGTGCAAAGAAATTTTTTTTTTTTACATTCAAAATTTCTCATCCATGCAAACAATTTCGAGTTAAAAAATAAATATGCTCAAGTTTATTTTCCCTGAAAAGATTAATTGATATTTCTATTTTTCTCTGAAAAGATTAATCGATACTTCTAATTTTCCCAGAAAAAGATTAATCGATACTTCTATTTTCCTGAAAGATTAATCCATACTTCTATTTATAGCGTATCTATTAACACAATCAATTAGTTAATTATTACATCTTTAAAAATTATTTTTAAGTTTAACTCATTTAATATTTGCAAATAAAAAGTATTTTTGGTACTTACGCACTAACGGTACCTTGGCGACAATTAGTGAAAACGCGCCAACCGCCGCCTGCCACTTGGCGGTTTTTAAGTGGCGCCAATCCACACTTAAAAACAATCAAAACGCTTTCAAAATATTTTTATTCAAAACAATAAAAATATAAAACACTTCATTTAAAATCAAAACAATAAAATATATAAAACACTTTCATTTAAAATCAAAACGATTTAAAAATGCCGACCACAACGACTTTTACGTTTAGTAAACAAACTTTCATCAATTTCCACAATGCAATCTGGTCCACCTACCTTTTTTTTTGGTTTCATTTCACTTGCATATCCAAGAGACATAATTCACGCATGTAATTAATTGTTCCAATCTATAACAGTTTTATCCGATATATCAGTTGCTTTCACAAAATTTAATCGACATCAACTCCTCGCACCAGCAGTATATGAAAAAGCTGTACGAAATGGAATTTTGCTTCCTTCAAACCAGTTGTCTTTTCAGAATCCCACACGATGAGCACACTGACTGAAATTGCATTTCCAAAACTTACGTTCACCAAAATAAAGTTTCATGTCCTGGGAATTGGGACATTTCGTTGTTTTGGTAAAATATTTCGCTCCTGGAAAAATAAAATTGCATCGTGCTCCGTTTCTGGCAAATCCCAAATACGCATTTCGTATCACAACAATATGGCGTCGAAACTCAGCGAAATCTACAGCCGTTAAGATTGCCGCCAGCTTAAAAGCGCCAAATCTGCAGGGGTTACTGTATTGGCGCCACTGAAACCGCCAAATCTGCAGGGGTTCCATTGGCGACACTTAAAAACGCCAAGATCTGTCGCCAAGGTACCGTTAGTACATAAGTACCATTTTTTTAATCTTAAATTACAATTTGGGAGAATTAATTGAAATGACTGTTGTTATAGTAAAGAATTCCAATTATTCACAATTCACATCTTCAAATTCATGGAATTTCCCTTAAAAATCTATTACTTTTTAAATTACAAATTATATAAAATACATAAATAATGTAAATAACCAATAATATAATATAAATAATTTTAAAAATTGAGAGGACGTTAAATATTCTAGTCTTTTAAACTTTTATGAATAACATATTTTACTTTTCATATCTACTATTTTTATATTTACTATTTTGAATTTACTACTTTGAATATTTACTTTACTTTCTAAATAACAGACAATCAAATCTTGATTGCTACCTAACGTGAAAAATAATTTAAACAATTCCCACAAAAACATATAATTTAAGCTTCCCGTTTTCATTGATTATTTGTGAAAGCATATATTTAACTGAAATTTTAGTTCATTAAACATTATAATTTGGGACAAAAACCTTCAAAAAGCATACATTTGAAGAAATACTTTATTCGGAAAATGTAATTAGAAAACTGTAGTTTTGGCATTTATAACAATTTATGAACAGCAAGAACTTTAACAATTAATGAATAATAAGAACTAGAGAATTTATAATAATTTATGAACAATAAGAACTTTAACCAGTAATGAACGAGGAATTTGAGAATTTATAACAATCTATGAACAATAAGAACTTTAGCAATTAATAAGCAAAAGAACTTTAACAATTAATAAACAATAAGAACTTGGAAATTTATAATAATTTACGAACAATAAAAACTTTAACAATTAATGAATAATGAGAACTTGAGAATTTATAACAATCTATGAACAAGAAAAACTTGAACAACTAATGAATAAGAACAATGAGAACTTGAGAATTTATAACAATCTATGAACAATAAAACTTGAACAATTAATGAATAATGAGAACTTGAGAATTTATAACAATCTATGAACAATAAGAACTTTAACAATTAATGAACAATAAGAACTTGAGAATTTATAACAATTTATGAACGAAAAAACTTGAACAATTAATGAATAATGAGAACTTGAAAATTTATAACAATCTATGAACAATAAGAACTTTAGCAATTAATGAATAATGAGAACTTGAGAATTTATAACTATTTGTGAATAAGAACTTTAACAATTAATGAACAATAAAATTTGCGAATTTATAACAATTTATACACAATAAGAATTTGCGAATTTACAACAATTTATAAACAAGAACTTTAGAAATTATGGAACAATAAGAACTTGAGAATTTATAACAATAAGAACTTTCAACTGAATTTTAGTGCAAAATATCCATTGAAACCTTGAGAAAATTTGTGTTAAATTATTAATAGTTTGGATTTTTTATTTGTTTACTATTCAATGGGAAAAAAGGGAATATTTAAAATAAATATATATGCAAAAACGCAAATGAATGTTTAAATTATTTGTAAGTCTTAAAATAAAAATTATTATTATTTAAATTAATTTGCTGAAATCTCTTTTTTAAAAGGCAAAATTTTTTATACAAAATTTTTAATAAACTGAACTTGTTTCAATGCCAAAAAATGTACAAATTTGGCGATTTAAAAACCTCGTGCCAAGAGTGAGTGTTGAAATGACTTTATCAAAAAAGTTCTAATTAGAAAGAAGAGAGATAATACACTGTGAAAAAAAAACTGTATTATTCGAGTTTGAAAATATGTAGAATCAACAGGAATTTATGTAAACATCTAACTCTTTTCTAACATTTAAAGAAAAAAAAAAATATTGCTTCTAAATAAAGTAGAAATAAGAAAAAAATTTCTTATACCCGTGATAATATTATTAAAATAAAATAATATAAAATATTTGGAGAAAAGTCTACTAATAGTATTTGTATAAAAGAAGGGATAACATCAGAGGTTTATAGTTTGGAATATTTATTTTTCCCTTTTGATATAGTTTGTGGTATTAGAATTTAAAAATAAATAAATACATATTCTTGAGTTTGCCAAAACTAAACAATTACCAGTGTAAGTTATAAATAAAAAGGGAAGTACAGCCAGTCATTTTTGATGATAAAAGTAATTAAAAAATATTTGTAAGCATTTACTTGTATGATTATTTATAAACCTTGTATTTTATACTTCATTTTATATGGTTGATTCTATAAAAAAAGATAGATCATGATTTTTATTTTCGATGATACTTAACTGAAAATGATATAAATACAATTTCAAATTACAAATAATGTCACATTTTACTATCATCAAAACAAACGTGAAATTTGTGAAAACAAATTTAAAAAAGAAATAAAACAAAAAATTCTACTAGACCATATACAGGTTATCCTAACATTTAGAATTTAATCTGAGAACAAAAGGCATAACAGCAATCTTTAAAAAAAACTATAAAATTCCAAACGATTTTCTTGAAAACTTTCACTTTCACTTTGATTTCACAATCGTTATTTATCGTGTAATTACCTTTGCTTTCATCAGACGATCTTTTTAGAACAAGTTTATATTAAATTTTTCTTCCTAAAAACAATTCTGTACTATTTTTCTTCTTTTTAGAACAATTTTATATTATTTTTTTCTTCTAAAAACAATTCTACATTAATTTTTCTCCTTTTTTAGAACGATTTTACATTAACTTTTATTCTAAACAACTCTACATCAGTTTTTCATCTTTTTAAACAATTCTAATTATTATTATTAGTATTCTTTTTGCTAAATTATTCAATAATTATTATGCATAAAAAAACTCTTGAAAAAATTTAAATAAAATTGAAAGTGATCAAGAACACGTAAAAACACCACTCCACAAAATAATGCCCACTTTTTATTAAGGGTAAAAAAATAGCCCTCATTTGCGTAGAATAACATAACATTAAACGATATTTTAATTGTGGTATTGCATCAGATCTTTTGTGTCGCTTTTACAACCAATAAACACTTTTATAAAACATTTTAAGCATTTAATTATTTATCGTGTAATTCGACAAATTTTAGAATGATATTGAAATAGAAAAGAAAGCAATACAAAATTCATTTCTAACCAAAATATCCTTTAGCAGACGATATATTTATTTTACTTTTGCAGCCAATAAACACTTTTATAAAACTTTTAATGCATTAAAATTATTTATCGTGTAATTCGACAAAATTTTAGAAATGAAAACAATATATTGAAAATTTTTACTTTTGCTGCCAATAAACAGTTTATAAAACATTTTAAACATTAAAATTATTTATCTGACAAAATTTTAGTATGATATTGAAAACAATACTTAACCAAAATATTCTTAGCAGACGATATATTTATTTTACTTTGCTGCCATTAAACACTTTTATAAAACATTTTTTTATGCATTAAAAATTATTTATCATGAAATTCGACAAAATTTTAGAATGCTATCAAAAAATAAAACATTACAAAATTTATGTCTAAGGAAAAAATTTTTAGTAGACTATATATTTATTTTACTTTTTGCCATTAAACACTTCTATAAAACTTTTATGCATTAAAATTATTTATCGTGTAATTTGACAAAATTTTAGTAGGATATTGAAAAGAAAAGAAAACAATACAAAATATATGTTCTAACCAAAATATTCTTAGCAGAAGATATATTTATTTTTATGTTTTCTGCCAATACTTTTATAAAACATTTTATGCATTAAAATTATTTTAGAATGCTATCGAAAAGGAGAAGAAAACAATACAAAATTTATGTCATAACCAAAATATTTTAGGAAACTTGATATATTTATTTTACTTTTGCTGCCATTAAACACTTCTATAAAACCTTTATCGTGAAATTCGACAATATTTTAGAATGCTATCAAAAAAGAAAAGAAAACAATACAAAATTTGTTTTCTAAACAAAATATTCTTAGCAGACGATATATTTATTTTCATTTCTAAATCTAAATATTTTCCTAACAAAGCGAATGGATTATGATTTGCAATGCAATCATGGGAATAATCAGCATTCCATGCACGATTCCGAGCCGGCCATTTTGTTATTTTTAACCATCTGCTGCTACGTGGCTAACTGTGTGCAACGACTGGAGAAAGTAAAGCGTGTGTGAAATGAAGCGAAGGAAAGACCGAGCTTCCGCGGTCGCGAGTTTCCACTGTGGAGAAGTCATTGACTCCATGATGACTCTTCGAACAAAATCATTTAACGATTCTTTTTTCTTTTCTGTTCTTTTTTCTCTTTCAGTGGAAGTTCGAAAATAATCTCTCAATTTCATTTGGAAAAATATTCTTTTTTTTTTTTGTTTTTTTTTTTCGATATAGATCAATAGATTTTTAAGTAATAGGATATGTTGTAAGACTTTAAAAAAAAAAAAAAAAAAAAAAAAATTTCTACGAGATTTATATGTTTTGAAAAGTTATATTATAATAATTTTTTTATTAGGAAAAATAATAATCCATAAATAAAAAAGGCTTTTTCACAAGTAAGAGGATTTGAAATATCAATAATAATAAGCATATATTAGAAAAGTGCAAATAAACTTTTATTTCTTTTCTCGAAAAAATCCTCTAAGACCTGAATCAATGTAATTATTATTATTTGTCTAAGAGAAATGGCATCAAACATTGTATAGAGTTTAGAAAAGTATCTTTAAAATCGTGACATTATTTTCTAAACAGGATTGATTTCTTAGAATGTGCATGCGAAATTGTGTACACTCTTTAAGAAAAACATTTAATAAATTTGTTTAGTTCAATGCACACTATATGTAAATGCAAAATAATTCTAAAACTATCGTTATACCTATTCGATCAATTTTTAACATAGAATGTGTTTCATAAGGAAATTAATTGATTGGAAGCTTAACACAAAAGGCAAGAAATTACTTGCATGAGTCATGAAAAAGTGTCGAGATTTATTTTGATGGGGATGTTAGCTCATTATCGTTAGACGACTTTTAACTCATTGTTGTAAGGGTTCTCATTACGAAGTAAAGGAGCTCAGTTCGACACCCAATACCAGGGAATTTTTATGATAATGGAATGACTTACAGATAAATTTGAAGACTGCTAAGCCGCCAACTTTGAATATATTCTTATTAACCTTTTTGTGATACAACGTGAATGGTATGTAGTAGACCATTGTTTTACAACGTGGGTAATGTGAAATCTACCCTTTGCAATCACAATTGTATTTGCAAATAAACCTGTCTAATGTGCAATCTACAGCAAATCTACATTGCTCCATTTCAACAACAACAACGACAAAAAAATCGAATAATTAATAACAATTGCATTAATTGCAAATTCAAAAGTTTTTCATTTCTGGTTGTAAGCACGATAGGGGGTTGAACATAGTAGGTTTCCATTCTTACATCGAGGATAAGCAGGATAAACTATCAGGTTGGATAATCATTCGGTTGAATTCTAAGAAAAAACTGCATCGCATCCGAATTTTGATGTCACAATTTTGAATGGGCAAGGGTTAACACCCAAGAGGTTTTGCATTCTCATTACCATCTCCTGTTATCCAATTGATCCTGGAAGTGGCAATGAATGTTTTTCAGTGGTTCGGAATCCACGTTAAAACCGTAGGTAGCGGACTAATTAGTCCAAAGTGTGCACAAAATGACTGTAAAACGGCAAACTAAACATTTTCAATGGAATAAATTTCTGACCTACTGAATTACCATGTCCAAACTCAACATATGGTGTGGTGACTAATTTGCTAATTCTCTGGCTTTTGGTACTACAGTCTTCAGGCTCGAAACTTGGCGGTGGATGGATGTTTGTGAGATGTTGTGTTTGTGGATGTGTGATGTTGATTGTGTTCGGAATCCATGTTAAACTACAGATTCAACTCTAATTAGCCCAAAGTGCGCAAAAATAACCGTAGTACGACAAATCAAGCCTGTCCAATGGAAGAACTTTCTGGCCTACCTAATTACCATGCCCAAAAGCAACATGCGGCCTGATGGCCTATAGGCTAATTCTCTGGCAGTTGGTACTACAGGCTTCAGGCTCGAAACTTGGCGGTGGCTGGATGTTTGTGAGTGGTTTGGAATCCACGTTAAAACTACAGGCCGTCTAATTAGTCCTAAATGTGCACAAAAAGACCGTAGAGCGACAAACCCAACATAGATATGAAAGCTTTCGATGGACATTGTTTAGGATGTCCAAATGGCAATTGCAGTTCTTTCTTTGAAAAAAAGGTAATGCCACCATTATATGCAGTATATAGTTATAGTTATCTTTTAAAAACATTCGTAAACTATTCAACAATAATCTTTCAATTTCTTCTTTTAATCCAATGTGCTGGTTCAACGATTGAGGTTTTATGTTTTAAGTAAACACAATTAATTTGTTTATATTTAGTAAAATTCTCTTATGTGTAACCTCCCCCCCCGCCCCCATTCCTGTTGTACATGGAAAAAAATAATCGATAAAAAATTTAAAAATTTAGATATGGTTATGATTTGAAAATAGCCATTGAGTTTTTAAAATAAAATTTGATCAATTTCAAGCAATTTTACAAACATTTTTAGTAAGTGGTTTTTACTAATTTATTTCTTAAATTGAATTGTTTTAGAAAGTTATTTAAATATTTTAAAACAAATTAAATATTGAATCTATTATATCCGTAGCATGTTAAAGAAACCATTGATGTGAGAAAATAAGAAGGATATACAAAATAATTTAAATAGTTTTGAAAGCAAGTAAAACTTGATGAAAACGAAGATATATTACAGTATGCACAGAGGGCAGATATGCAGTTTGTAGATTAATATTGTCCCGGGTTGGGATTTTTCATGTCATTAAAAAAATAGTTCAAATTTAGACAGCAGAAACAAAAAACCCATGATGTCCCACATCGTCAAGTTATGCATCTGCAGCACACCGAGATATATGTATGTTATTCACATCACTACAATGCTATTCACATGGGGGCCTGATGGCCGAGTGGCTAGCGCTCTGGCGCTCGGTACCACAGGTATCGGGTTCAAATCCCAGGGTTGCCATGGGTGGTTCGGAATCACTTTAAACCGTAGGTCCCGGTCCCTAATAGGAGCGTTGCGGGGGTAGTGTTACTCCGCGTCCGTGGCTTATCTTCAAGTTACATGCGCCCCCTGGTTAATGCAAAGTGAGTAACATCGGTGCAGCCCTTATGGCATAAAAGATCACGGTCGATTTGCCAGCTGCATTAGAAGAAACAAAAACAATGCTATTCACATAGAGAAGTGTTATTCACATCACAACAATGCTATTCCGATAGAGCAATGCTTTTCACATAACAATGCTATTCACATAGAGCAGTGTTATTAACATCACAACAATGCTATTCACACAACAATGTTCACATAGAGCAATGTTAGTCACATCACAACAACGCTATTCACTTAGAACAATGTTATGCACACAACAATGTTCACATAGAGCATTGTTATTTACATAGAGCAATGTTATTCACATCACAACAATACTATTCACAAAGAGTAATGTGAATTTCTCTGAAATAGAAAGAAAAACCGAAGGATTCTGTACACTAGTAGTCAAGCCCACCATTTTTTGTGAAATATTCCCTTTTTCTCAGAGTCTTTGAAATCAGGTTAAGAAATAAATTAACAAATGCAAGTTATAAATACATAGATTTAATTATCATTAAAAAAGAATGATAGCAAAGTCATCTCTGTAATAGTTCAAATAAGACTCATTAACGAACTCCCTGACACTACAGTTCATGGTGGGCCAAGGCAAATTTTGATGCAGATGGCAGATTTTGCGACAGGAGATGGTTTCCTTTTACAGGGTAGGGTTGTAGCCCTACGTCCAGCAGTCGGTTAAAATCTAGGGATACTGTACCCCCTGAGAAAGTCGCCAACCTTGCAACCCCTGAATATTTCGCCAATTTTCCGCCAATTTCTTTAGGGTTGCAATACTATAATTAGAGGATTTCGTAGCTCCATTTTCCAAACAATATAATGACTATTTATTGTTATTGTGATTATATTATTATTTGCAGAATTCTTATTTGCAGTAAATAAGAACAGAAATATATATTCTTTTAAATAAGCATTCCAATAAATTATTGATTATTCCAAACTTATTCTTACAACGTACGTCGGTCACTGATTCAGAACTTAAACAATTTTTATGAAGTTGCCACTCAGGAAAGTAAGAAACAAACAAGAAAAACGATTTTTTTATTTATTAATAACTTATATTTTGTTTTTAAATAATTAATTTCCTTTTTAAAGATGTTCGTTTAATTAGGATTTTGTGGCAACAGTGATTAGAATTCGCTCGGAATATTTGAAGCTTTTTAGCTTTTTTAGAACATTAGTTAACGTTACAATTTAAATTTTGAATAACTAAATTAATATTCATAAAATAATGAGTGCGGAACATTTGATAATTATCTGGCAGAGTGCATGTGGCGGCGATTAAAATGTTTGTTTCCACCACAAAGGAAGGACATACCACAATAAAAGGTAAGTTATTCTCTAGTTTTTTCTTCTTTTTTATCTATCGTTAACATTAATTTATCATTCGAATTCGGCTTCGTAAAGAACATGACTTATTTTTTGACATTACAAAAAAAAAAAAAAAAAAAAAAAAAAAAAAGAAGAAGAAGGAAATGGCGAATTAGCGAATAACTTTGGCGAAATTTTATCAATTAACAGCGATTATTATCTTTGTTTGAACTATACATTTTTGTGACTTAGCAAAATAAAATTCCACATAATAATTTGGCGATAAAGCGGTTTAATTTGGTGTGAAAGCAATTTAAGAATAAAATGTTGACAAAATAATGATATATTTTGGCGTTAAAGCGGCAATATGTGGCGTAAAAGAAAACATTAAAAGTTGACATAATAGTGGTAAAAATTTGGCGATAAAGCGATATAAATTGGCGTAAAAGGCATTTTAGGTATAATTTTTTTGGCATAATAGCGCTAAATTTCGGCGTAAAAGCGGTATCATTTGGAGCAAAAGTATTCCAGAGATAAAAAAATTTAGTGATAAAAATTTGGCGATAAAGCATTAACTTTTTGGCGTAAAAGCACCTCAAAAAACAAATTCACTTAGTGAAAAATTTGGCGATAAAGCGTTTCTTTGGCTCAAAAGAAGTTATATAACAAAATTTGCTTAGTGAAAAATGGCTATAAAGCGATAAATGTTGGCGATAAAGCATTAAATTTTTGCATTTCGAGGATTAAAATTTTGGCAGGATAGTGATAATATTTGGTGTTAAAGCGATAAACTTTGGCTTCAAAGCCTTTTCAGGAATAAATTTTAACGTAATAGCTATTTGGCTGCTAATGTTGGCGTAAAAGCACTGTTTGGCTATAAATTTTGGCGAAATAGCATTTTACAATGACGCCGAACTTAGGCAACCATTTTGTCTGTTTACTTGGCGATTTGGCAACCCAGTAAAAGATTTTGGCGTAATATTTTACAGCGCAAACTACCTGGCCCATTCATTTCTGTGCTTATTTACCGACTTGGCAACTTGGCGATGTGTTTGGCACAAAGGGTACAGGATCCTAGATTTTAACCCAGCAGTCATATTAGACCAGGACTTATGGTTTAGAGTGGGTTTCAAACACTACAAACGTTCATGGCCCAGCTGGTAGTCGAACCCGAAATCTGTGGCACCGAGCACCAGAGATCTAATCACTTGGCCATGAGGCCCCCTGAATTATGTTTATACATGATAAAAAATACAAACACTTAAACAAATGGAAAGCTTTTGGCAGCCATTGTAAATATCAAAATGTCGCGTAGAATTTTAATTTAAAAATCTTTTATAATTTTTTCATATTTTTAATTTGCTACTTTAATTTTTTGTTATTATTCTACGCAAATTTCCCACGTCAAATGCTTTTAACCTTGTATTCACAGAAGATGGACTGGGAAATTTAAAAATCCAAATACCTAAACTATTTCACACGCACATTTATGGACATACTTTCAAGGCTATGATTAATATTGTTTTAAAGTTTATTAATACAACAAACGTTCCGACTGGCTAACGCTGTCGGATCTATGAAAGACAGACGCATCATGCTCAAAGATCAAAAGGCGGCTTCAAGCCCAATCCTTTATGAACACGTCAAATGCGCACAACCTTAAAATATGTTAATTTTTTAAAAAAAAAAAAGGCTGTTGATGAAGTCATTTCGATTTTGAGCACAAAATGTCGTCATGTCTTTTGCTCTGAAAATAGTTCAAAGTAATCTAGTCTTGGTTATCTTTAACACTAAAAGGTCTGTAATTCACCTTGAGATAAATAATGTTTCCAAGAAATATTGTACGCATTGCAAAATTATATTAAAAACAGTAAAAATGTTAAAAAATGAATTTACTTGCTAACTTATGATGTTACTGTGCTATAAAAGTTTATGTAATTGGTTTAAATGAGAATTAGTTCTAGTCATTCGGCCATCAGGCCTATAAATAAAGCACCAATTCTAGTGACAAATATATCACCAGTTATAATGGAATCTGTTGAATTTGAATGTGAATAACGTTTGACCAAATAAACATAAATAAATTCTTTTCATACACTGACTACCAATAAGTATTTGGAGACCTGTGATAGAAAAGAAAAACGAACTTTATGCAAAATCAATAGTTGGTAGAGCCTCCACGAGAGGCAATTACAGCGTGAACCCTCCGGGGCATACTTTCCACAAGTCTTTGTATGACAGCTAGTGGTATTTTCTTCCACTCGGCTTGAGAAGACATAGAAGTTCCTTCACCGATTTTGGACGGGTAGTGCACCCCTGAATTCGGCAATGCAACGCGTCCCAGAGGTTCTCGATAGGGTTGAGATCTGGGATCTGGGCAGGCCTGTCCATTCGATGAACTCTATTGGCACCATACCAAGCCTTGGTTAACGTCGAAACATGATAACTGGCATTTTCGTCCTGAAAGTAACAGAGGTCCAACCCGTAAAACTGCCACAACGTAGGAAGCACATTGTCATCCAAAATAGTGCAGTAGGCATCGGCGTTGAGCTTACCATGAATGGGGACCAAGGGTACCAGTCCATACCAGGAGAAACACCCCCAGACCACAATTCCACCTCCGCCGAACTTGTTGGTACAATACATTCTGGCAGGAGACGTTCTCCAGGCAGACGCCAGACCCAGACCCTGCCATCCGAACTGTAAACGGTAAAGGGTAACCTTGATTCGTCACTCCAAAGAATCCGTTTCCACTGATCTACAGTCCAATTTCGATGTGCTTTGCACCACATTAACCGAGCAGCGCGGTTGGACTTTGTGATTAAAGGCTTATGAGCAGCAGCACGACCATGAAAACCATGCAGATGTGCTTCCTTACGGATGGTATTCATTGAAACAATACTCCCGGATGCCTGTTGAAACTCCTCACGGATGAGGGCCATCGGTTGGGTGCGGTTCTTCCGAATTTCTCTGGTGAGCACTCGTCGGTCTCTATCTCCCAGTTTCGTTGGTCTGCCGACTCGGGGCACATTCCGACAATCACCGCTCACCTTCCACTTCTTAATCACATAGGCCATTGTCGATTTTGGGTACTTCAGATCGCTAGATATGTCCCTTAAGGTTCGGCCACATTTGTGATACCCGATAATTATACCTTTCTCGAAATCAGAGAGCTCCGAACTGCGCGGCATCTTGCATGCGACTAATGCCGATGCTGTTTCCTACACGATATATACCGGTGGAGTCCGTGACGTACCTCAGGACCGCAGACATCATCATTTGCATAGGTGTCCAAATACTTATTGGTAGTCAGTGTATTGTTACAATGTGTATTTAATCCTCTATCTAATAATAATATAACACACAATTCAATTGTTTATTTTACGCGTGTCTAATCAATTCTCGATGTCATTTCAAGGATTGAAGAGCATTAAAATACTGTTCCTGAGAATTATTACTCACGTTACAAAAATTATATTAAAAAGAATAAAATAAATAGCAATAAGATGTCTTTGCTATTAATGTACAATGATCAAAGCTATTACAGTTTAAGTATTTCGTTTAAAAGTTCATATAATTCCATTGTTCCTTATACGCATGTATAATCAATACTCGATATCATTTCATAGATTGAGAGTATCAAAATACGGTTACGGAGAATTAATGCTCACATCACAAAATTGCATTAAAAACAAAAATAAATATTAATAAAATGTCTGTGTTATTAATTTACAATGTTCAAGGCCATTGAAGTTCATGTATTTCGTTTAAAAATTCATATAATTCCATTGTTCCTCGTACGCATGTCTAATCAATACTGATAGCATTACAAGGATTGGTTTGGTTTTTCACTCTACGGTCATCTTGTGCGCACGAGGGCTAAACAGACCGGAACCTACAGTTTAAAGTGGATTCCGAACCACTCACAAACATCTATGCCACCAGATTCGAACCGCCAGGATTCGACTGTTACCAAAAATACATTTTTTTTTTTTACATAAAACTGAAATATTTTCTTTCTGTATTTGTATTTAAAAATAGTTGGGATATCTTTGTCCTCATTTAATTCTAAAACAAAACAAAAACAATTACTCATTTAATAAATGATTTATTTATTTATAATATTAACTATTATTTAATTTCATGAAGGTCACAATCAACCAAACTATTAATCGCTTCCACATACAGCTAAATAACTAAGTTGCTTACATTTTATTATGCCACCTACTAATCAGCACATAAATTAAAAATAAACAGTTAGTAATACATATAACTGAAATGTGAACCTGTACAAGATACCAATTACAACATCAGTCATGGCTGTGTCAATAATGAAACAAGATGCATGATATTATAACAAGATTCAATGAATGAAATGTAAACTGTTGAACACATTCCAGGTTCAACTGTTTGACCTGGAATCCTCGCGCTCGTCATATCTCGAGTTCCTTGCCTCCTGCTGTATGAAACCTCTAAACTCATGAATGAAGTCTCGTGGGAGGTTAAATGTTTGCATTTAATTGTGCGAGACCTTTTTACACATGCATAAAACCACTTAGGAGGTTGAATATTTTCATTTAACGTTTCGACGGCTAAATAGTTTTTAGCATACACGAAAAATACATTTATTTTGCTTTTATTTAATTAAATTGTTTGTGGGTCAATAAAAATAATTGAACTGGAAACCTTTCGAGGCTTCTGTGTGAATAAGTTAATAGCCTTGAACTTGAATAAAAAAGTTAACACTTAGTTTAAAGTGTTAACTTTTTTTGATTTGGAAATATGTAACTTTTTCTGAATTGGCTTTTAGTTCATGTTTTTATCATATGTGTTTGTCTGCTAAATTCGGTTTTTCTCCCTTTTAATTTATTATTTATTTATTTATTTTTGATTTTGATTAAAACAGTATTGAAAAGATAATTCAAAATATTTGAATTTATAACAAATAATACCAACGCAAAATATTTTTGTGGAATGTAGTTACATTTACTGTTGGCTGGATATATATATTTTGGCGCCAAACGGAATCTACGGTTATTTTGTTATCCATTTTTGAACTTAAAAATTGTTAAAAATATTAATATTTAGTGTTATTATATTTTATTAATATCTTATATTTATTAAATATTTTATAAAAAAAGGAAAATTACCTTTACTATTGGGAAATTACATTTTATTTTGTTAAAATGGCGCCAAGAGGATAACCACATTTACTTCTGGCAAATAAACCTTAATTATATGTGATTAAAACTGTCGCCAATTGACGGTGTTTTACGACGCGTTAACAATGTACCATTGATAGCAGTAATAAAAAGTATCGAAAAATTTAAAAATATTGAAATTTATTACACTTATTCGTGCACTTGCATTTTAACACGAGCACAATATTTTAGTTGGAATGTAGTTAAATTCAATAACTTTATTAATATCCTATATCTATACAAAAATTACATAACAAAATATTTTTTTACAATTTTAAAAGGTTAGTATTTGCACTCACTTAAAAGATTTTCTTGTATTCTACATTTGCTTAACCAAAACTACGTTTTTCCTATAAAATAACAGTACCAAATTTACAGGTACCAAAGTACTGTAATTTTTTACAGGCAAAAAGAAAAAAGTACAGTTTAAGCACAAAATGTAATATTTGTAATACATTAAAAGTTATTTTTTCTTAATAATAGCATAGCATTTTCCCTTCATTTTTTTGGCGACCTAATAGCTAATTCTCTAGCGATGTGGCCTTTGGTATCACAGGCTTCAGGTTCTAATCCTGGTGGTGGAATGGAGGCTTGTTAGTGGTTCGGAATCCATGTTAAGGTATAGATTCCGGTCTAATTAGTACAAAGTGGGCTCAAAATTGCCGTAGAGCGACAAACCACACCTTCATTGTTGATCTAAGATGGCTTTTTATAAGCCTCAATGCTGAGAAAACACTCATTTGGTACACTGCTAGAGTAGTCACTGTCTTTCCTAGTGGTACTTTTTGTTATGAAAAACAATATATATATAAATTGTTTTTTCATAATAAATTACTTTTTTTACAACATTAAAGTATATAATATAAAGTATCTGAATTCACTTAAAAGACATCCTTATACTGTATATTTATTTACAAATTTTATGTCTAATAAAATTTCACTATTAAAATAATGGGTACCAAAATATTATAGATTAGTTTAAGACAAACAAAGGGAAACTGTGCATTTTAAGCATAAAGAAGTTGTGTTTGTAGTACATTAAATCTTCTTTTATTAATAATAGAATAGTTTCTATAATATCTTCTTTCATTGTTGATCTAAGACAGCTTTTTATAAGCCTGTGTGCCGAGGAAAATTTCTAAACACTTTGTATGCTACTAAAGCAGTAACTGTCTTTGCTACTGGTTGTATTATCGAAGGATACAATTGGATTGACTTATTAACATTTAATTTTAACATGAATTTTCCTAGAATTCTGGGAAAAATGAAAATTAGTTTTATAACAGATTCGGGAGTCGGATTTTTAAGCCGACTCCTTCAAAAATATTCGATTCCCGACTCCGAATCCCCACCTCTAATGAAAAACATTTTACCTTTTCAATTCACTTAAGGAAAAAAAAAAAAAAAGCAATTTTTTTTTTTTTTTTTTTTTTTTTTTTGATACCCTCTTGACTTTTGGATGTGACCTGTTGCAGACATACGCACCATTTCTTCAACCCACGCAATGGCTGTCAGTTTGTACGAAAAAGCATTTGTTTTAACCTGACGCCAAACCGTCGCAAAAAGAAATAACGACACAGAAAAAAGAAAAAGAAGATTTAAAGTGTTTCACTTGACCTCCCTCTTCAAGTAGCTTGTTGGAAGGAGTGGACAAATTGATGTGCGTGTCTCGGTAAAGTATTGGACCGTCTCTGAAAAGTTTTTCTTTTAGAAAGACCAGAGACTGTCTTGTTCTAATGCAGAGACAGTTTATCTTTATGCCACAAGTAAGGACTGCACCGTTGTTACTTAATTTGCACTACCCAGGGGGCACGTGTAGCTTGAAGATAGTCGACGGACGCCGAGTAACACTGCTCATACAAAGGGATTGGATTCCTTGGATCTTATTAGACCGGGACCTACGGTTTAAAGTGGATTTCGAACCACTACAAACGTCAATGTCACTGTCGGGGCTCAAACCCGAAATATGTGGCACCGAGAGCCACGCACGCGGTCATCAGGTCCCACGTTAATTAATACTTCCTTGGAGTTGCCCTTATACAGCTTGGGACTGATGTGGGTGAGAAGTCTGATGGCTCTATGACGCTCTACTGTCATATGAGACCAGTATATACGACTTAAGTGGATTCCGAACCCCTACAAACTTCCAGGGCACCGTCGGGAACTGTGTTATTACATAATATTATATTTTCTAACTCACCAAGTTTATTATATCATCTATTATTATCTTATTCTACCGCCAAGTATTAATTTAGAATACATTCATTGGACCTCTTTCAAGAATTCCTTATTCTTTTATTACATTTTCTATAACTTTACTTCTTTTAAGGTAAAAGTCAGAGTCCGATTCGCCATAAAAAATTCGACTCAGGAGTCAGTGATCGAAAATTGTTTGGGCCGTCTCTCCATTCTTGCTTCATAGTATTTATAATATCGTTTTTCAACAGAATGTTTAAAAAGCATTCCGTTGAAAAGTAAGTTTTGTTTTCTGTTATTGTAATAATAAACTCAGATTGTTTTCTGAAAGAAAATATTATCGAAATTTACTTCAAAGTTATAAAATTCTAGAAAACAAATCATCCGAAAAGTAAAATCTAATTACATGCCCTGTTGAACAATTTTTGATTGCCAATGTCTATTTTTTATCGATAGTTGTCTATGTATCGTTTAATTGTTTACAAGTGTAACGCTCAATTAATTTTGTTTACGGATTTGTATACTTCACTCTTTAATTCGTTAGAGAATTGTTATTTTCTTGGATTTGTTTTGATTTTTACAGTCCATTCTGAAAAACAAAATATTTTCGATTTTTTTTTTAATGATTTTTAACTATTTTTATAATTTATAAGTTATTTAGCGGGTAGTTTGTAAAACTTATACAATGATTAGGCAAAATATTTTATACAAATATGGAGAACCACACAACTGTATTAAAAAAAAATAATAAAACAAACGTAAAAAATAATCGCAAACATAAATTTCTGAAAAGGAAAATATTTGAAAACACTGCTTCAAGCTAGATAATACGAATGAGATTAATTTAAATATTTTTTTTAGAATAAAAAAAAAAAAATTATACTTGAATTATTTCATACTGACTTAAGTATTATTAATTTTAGTCCTTAAGAAAAAAAGGTGTCTTGGCCAAGTATTTTTATTTTCTTAATGGCTTAAAAAATCAGAAAAAAAAAATACTTGCTCAAGATACTTTTAATTCTTTTCTTTTAGTATTTTGTCTAAAAATCGATTTGCAGAAAATGCGGATTTCTTTTTAAGTCAGTATTAATGTGTGAATCACACTTGATAGTCAAATGTCTTACATGTTGTTATCTGAGGTTCAACGAACTCAGAAAAAGCACCATGCAATTTTTACAAATAACTTGTTATTTCGGGTGTCTGTTGCAGTAATTTAATGATTTTGTTATTTTCAAATGCCATGCACTTTGATATCCTCAGCTAGGAAGCACTATGCATTTTTGTGGTGTACTTAGGTTGACTACATATCCTGCTTATGAATACTAACTTTGTCGGTCTGATGGCCAACTGGCTAGCGCTCTGGCCGTTGGTATCGGAGGCTTCAGGTTCAAATCCTGGCGGTTTGTTGGTGGTTCGGAATTCACGTTAAACTGTAAGTCCAGGTCTGTTTAGCCTAAAGTATGCACAAGATGGCCGTAGAGCGACAAACCAAACCAATACGAATACCAACGAATGATGATGAAATGAGAAGAAGCCTTTCTGTAAGTCTTTAAAAGCAACTTTCTCGCATTTGCCTGTAGTATGAGAAAAAAACCGTAAAACCTCATCAGGCAATGTGACTGTATCTATGTGGTTATCGGAAAGATAGTGGTATTTCTATAAGGTATTTGGACAGGTTATCTTCTTCTAATATATTCCAAAATTATAGTAGTCCACTTTAGGAACTAGTTCCAACCAGTATATGATCTGTCTGTAAGCGAAATATTTTGTTTAGTATACAATGTTTCTTTGAAAGCGACTTTTGTGTCTATACACTCTGTCTAAAACCACCATCGAATCTCTTCGTTTCTGAAACCAATGAATGCTGCTAATGCTGTCGAGAATCGAACGCGAACCATTCTGTACGTTACCCCTGACAGTGCTGTATAGAAATTTGAACCTTATTTCAACGACATGGATGTTTAATAAAATTTTATTAAACTAAATGCTCTTCAATTTTTCTCTTTGAAATAGACCGGAATTTTTGATCCCCATGATGTATTCGAAAAGGTTATTTTCTTCTCGTTTATTCCAAAATTGCAGCAGTACTTTGTTCACTGTGGAACAAGTTCGAACTTGGTATTTGTTCAGTCTGAGGCGAAACATTTTTGTTTGGTATACGACCTTTCTTTGAAAGCGACTTTTTGTGCCAGAATCTTTTAAAAACGGATAGCTGTCAGATGAATAAAGCCCAAATAAACCAATATCGCATTTCCGAAACATCCTCAAGGCGAATTCAGAAAGAAATAGGACAGATTTTTAGTAAGCGTCAAACCTCGTATTATAACCGAACAGGTACAAACAAGTAAAAAGAGACAAAAAGAAAAAAAAAATTTAGTCAATTTTCAATCATATACACACAGTCCAGTCACATTAATGTGACCACCTGTCAGTGGAGCTACACTCTTGGAATGGCATTGAGTTGTATTCAAGTGGTATTAAGTGAAATTCTTATATACACTCCACTGCAATGTGCTGCCACCTGCCTTTTGTGATTGGTTATTTCACGTTGACGTCGAAAGTAGGTGGTGGTCACATTAATGTGACTGACTGTGTATGTATGCGCTGCTTTTTTATTTATGTATTTTAGTATAATGCATCTTTTCCATTATTTTATCGAACAACTTTTTAATATATAATATGCCTATAAAAATATAATTTTTCGTGGTAATGTAATCCTTGAATGGAAATTCAGGTGAACATTCACTCAACTTGCTATATTAGGATATTTGAAATTTATAAAATTTGAATGGCAACACTTATCAAAACACATTTGCGCAGTAGCAAAACATGTCATAGAACACGCCACGCCATACAAGCTTCAATGAAAATGAGATGTTCTACAGACCAAATTGCATAACGCTGTAAAAATTTGTCGAAACATTTCTGTATTATTCTTTTGAGCAGCCAATTGTAGCTTGTATTTTTGAAATGCGTTTCGTACACGCAAAAAACAACATAAAGCTGCAAAAATTTGTCGAAACTTTTCTGTATTCTTTGTGCAGTCAATTGGTGCTTGTATCTTTTGAAATGCTTTTTGTACACGGCAAAAAGCAAACGCTGTAAAAATTTGTTGAAACTTTTCTTAATTCTTTTGCTGATTTGTACAACCAATTTCAGTTGTATACTTGAAATACTCTTATGATTTTATTTTCCAATTATTATCAAGATATTATTGGAAAGATAAAAGTAATTTGATTTGTAGACTTTATATATAACACGGTGTTTTTAAACTGGTCCCTTCCTATTTTTATAAAAACGAGCAAATATGCACTCTACTTTTTTAACATATCATAGTTTGATGAGCAAGACCTCCCACTTTGAATATAGCTTTACAATCTATGAATGCCTTAACAAACAATGTACGTTTTTAACGTAGTATTTCATTACAAAAACGTAAAATTTGTTCCTAAATTTAAATCAACAACTTTAAATATCTTTTGTTGAAACAAAAATACTAGGTAAAAGAGGGCTAATAAGCAAATGTAATTGCTCAGTTTTAATAATTATCTACATATTCTCTTGTTATTGGCCCAAAAGGTTCATTTGAAAAAGGTTGCTGAACTCATGGAGCATCAAGTGGAAAAACACATGTAGTATAGATTAAAAAGAATATTCGATTCCATCTTTTGAAATTCTAAATAAGTATGATTGTTTCAGAATTCGTTCGTAGAAAATTCGTAGAAATGCTACAGTGAAACTGATTAGTTACGTAGTATTAATGATTTTTTTTCAAATGAAATTTCCTAAATTGAAAAAAAAAAAAAAACGAATGTCGTTTAGGATTATAGTCTTTGTAGCTTTTACCTACGTACGTAGGGACCTGCGGTTTAAAAATGGATTTCGAACCTCTACAAATATCCATGACACAGCTGGGACTCAAACCCAAACCCTGTGGCGCCGAGCGACATATAGACAAATAAATTTATTATACTTGCAAAAGATTTTAGGTTGCAGAAATATACATTCAAAGTCCTCAGAAGTTCCAAAAAATATTCAATCAAAGTCCTCAGAAGTTTCCAAAAATATTCAATCAAAGTCCTCAATGGCTCCAAAAATTTCTATCAAAGTCTTCAAGGTTGCAATAATATACATTCAAAGGTTGCAAAAATATACAATCAAAGTCTTCAAGGTTTAAAAATATACAATCAAAGTCTTCAAAGGTTGCAAAAATATACATTCAAAGTCCACAAAGTTCAAAAAATATCAAAAAGTCCTCAAAGTTCAAAAAATATACAATCAAAGTGCAAAAATATACAATCAAAGTCCTCAAAGTTAAAAATATACAATCAAAGTCCTCAAAGTTAAAAAAAATATACAATCAAAGTCCCCAAAAAAAATAAACTAAGTCCTCAAAGGTTGCAATAATATACAATCAAAGTCCTCAAAGTTTAAAATATACAATCAAAGTCAAAAAATATACAATCAAAAAGGTTTAAAAATATACAATCAAAGTCCTCAAAGGTTTAAAAATATATCAAGTCCCTCAAAGGTTTAAAAAATATACAATCTCAAAGGTTGTAAAAATATACCTATATAATTTACTTATAAACGGGCATTAAAATTTATTATACTTACAAAAATATTTATGTAAATAATGATATGCAGGGTGATTACAAAAACAATTTATCGATATATGAGTCCCCAGTTATCATATTATTCACAAAACTGAATGAAATTTTGGTTTAAGGTACTACTGTGTCGAAAAAGGCAATTTTCAATTTAAATTTCCCGGCATATGGTATTTCAATTTTTTTTTTTTAGGTTGCTGGCACTCTTGACATCTGTGTGAAATTTGACGTCAAAAAATATTTATTAGTGTTTGCGACCATTCCGGGGACACCGTTTTGAGTCGATTGAAGAGACATTTCAATAATCGCCGGAATCAGTTTCAGCGTCTCACAAAGCCAAGCGTAACCCTCAAACACTAATGAATATTTTGACGTAAAATTTCACACATATGTCAAGAGCAGTGCCAGCAACATAAAAAATTGCAATACCATATGCCCGGGAAATTTAAATTTAAATTGGTCTTACTTTGGACACGGTAGTATTTTTGAGATATGCGCTCAAGAATCATATGAAAAACAACAGTTAAACTCAACAGTTACGGTTACAGTGGCACTACTCGAAAATTACAAACGGCTACACCAACCTTTTTTTTTTTTATTGTGATGTGGTTCAACAGGATCCTCTCTTGCCATGGTACGTCCTTCAATGCTGTCCACCATCTGCAGCATTCAAAATGTCAATGTGTGTGAAAAAGTGGTCAAGTGAAAATTTCTGAAAGACAGTAAAATGTTTTGCTTTCTGTTGCTTCTCTGACTTTTTATTGGTTGTTTTCACTTTTCTTATTGGTCTGTCTAGGTCTTGGTCTCTCTTTTTCTCGTTTCTGAGGGAGTTTTAGTAGGCTGAGACCAGGAGTGCCTGGTACGACACTTTTTTTTTTTTCTCTTTTTTTTCTTAGTCTGTCTCAGGATGATGATTTTTGTGCTACAGGTATCGTTCCAATACTTTTCACTTTTGACATCGCATTCAATACAAAAATGTAGGCGTTGCCTTTGAAATTTTCTTTTCGAAATCGTGTCACTATAATCGTAACTGTTAGAGTTAAAATTGAGTTGTTTTTCACATGACTCTTAAGCGCATACCTTAAAAATACCTTTTTACTCAAAAATTTCCTTATCCAGTTTCTGGACTGGCAGGGTATGATAGGGATTCATATATGATACCATTTTTCTTTTGATACAGAAATCCAGATCGAAATATATGTTATATAGATATGATTCATATAATGATATATCAAACCATTACCATCTGACATGATTAAATACAGATTTCTTTAACTTTTCGCAAATTAAAATTAGATCTTTTAGCTTGAAAAACAATGATACTTTATGAAAAAATATTTTTTTATTAACTGAAAAACTGTTTATCATGTTACTTTTTGAGTGAAAAATTTTCACTTTTAAATTACAACATCAAAAATGTTTTCAGATATTTGTAATCAAAATCTACTTTGAAAACGAAATACCCTTTTATATGATAGAATTCATAATGGTATTTCGGATATCCATATATCATGAAATTTTTTTTGTCCATAAATATATTATATATATTTGCGAAAACCTGAAAATAGACTTTTTTTTTTTTTTTATGGAAGTTAAAAGTCGATTTTTTTTTTTTTTCGAAATAAATATTGAATTTTTAAAGAACCTTTTACATAGTAAAAT